>OAMR01000047.1:3361305-3393217 GCA_900205405.1 Echinochloa crus-galli
AGTTGTTAGAGTGGAACGTGTTTGGCTACATAATTTTGAAGCAAAGCTAAAAAAGCATGGAGCAGAGCTCTCCCAGACATACTCTAAATTTCTTCAAGGACCGAACACGGACACGAGTTTATTGAAACCACAGCAGTTTGCCACGGTACAAGACACAGTAAGCCACACCGACACGGCCGGGGCAAAGGCACGCTGACATCGAACAGCACACACAACACAGTTGAGCCACGCACAAAATCCTCACTTCCACACCACCAATGCAACACAACGTTGCATGAAACATTCTATTCTACTACTAATGATGATAACAGGACACTACACGCAGCTGGTCTTTATTCAGAGGACGTCGTCGTCCTGCAATCCGATACGCACGCCGGCTGCTGCCGCGGTTGGGCGTGGCGGGCTCCTCCTCGTCGGCCGGGCTGACGAGGAGGTGCTCGTAGACGACGGCGGAGAGGCCGGCGCCGGCGCCGCCCAGTAAACCGAGTGGTTGCTTCAGCGGCGCGAGCCCACGTCATGATCGCCGGCACAAACGCGCGCGCCGGGTTCATCACCGCGCCGTCGAACGCGCCGCAGGCCAGCACGTTGGCCGGCGGCGACCGGCGCCACCGCCCCGTCGCGGCGCGGCCCCTCCGTGGTTCCATCACCGTCGCGCAGCATGCGCACATAACCCCGGACGGCCGGACGCACACCGCCGGTGGAGAGCCTGAGCAGGAGTGCGGCGTTGACGGCGCCGAGCGCACGAGCCAGATGCGGCCGCCGAGCAACGCTTCCGAAGGTGATGGCCGAGTTGACGTGCCCGCCGGAGATGTTCACGGTGCACGCCGCGGCGGCCGTTAGATGTTCGCGTGGGTGTCACGCGGGTTTTCTTACAACCGAATTCGTCGTACGGCCCGGTGGCCGGCCCACGTCGATGGCTATCGGACTCTCTACTAGCTGAAGGCCAGGTATGACGTCGACTAGGACTCTGTTGCGCCAACTGCAGTCTGAAGAACTGAATATCCAAGGGCTCCAACAACTCATCGTCCACGGTTGGTCGATGCATCAATCAACTGTTAGTCTGTTACAATCCCTACCGGCCATCATATTACCAGAATGACAGCCTCATCTAAGGGCCTGTTTGGACTGCTCCACTCCATCTTTTGTAACTCTGCTCCCAAACTATCCAGCCAAACAGGTCCAGCTCTACAAACTCCACTCAAAAAAAAGGTGGAGTTGAGGACCAACTCCACGTTTTCTAGGGAGCTCTCCTCGAGAGGTACTCCCGAAATCGACGTTTCGTATGTCCTCGTGGAGTTGGGGGATAATTACCCACCACTGCCACTCGTTAAAAAAAAACGATTCGTTTTGTTTCTCTCCCCCGCCACCGACGCTTCCCCCCGCGCTTCTCCCCCCGTCGCCGCCGCCTCTCTCCTGCGCTGACCGCCGCCGCTCGCGCTGGCCTCACTTCTCAAGTTCTCTACTCATCTAGTCACCTCCCTCCAGTGAGCCGCGAGCTTGCGCGCCTCGGTTGTTTCTTGCTCTGCTGTTCTGCTGCTGCTTCTTCTTCTTCTCCGGTGGTGTGCGCGATGGAGGCGGCGTCGGCGCTTGTGGCCACCCTGCTTGCTTGAGCTCGGTGGCGGCAGGGGAAGAGCGAGCCTCCCACGAATCATGGCATGGAGGTGCACGAGCACAAGAGCGCCCATGATCCTGGCGGCGGCGAAGCACGAGGATACCAGCGGCTGGTAGTGAACGGCGGAGGAAATGGGGCGAGGGGTAATATTAGACTTTTCCTAGAGAAATTTTGTGTTTCTATAGCTGGAGTTATGTTGCTTGCCAAACAGGATCATTGCTCTATAAACTCCACAACAGAGCTACTCCATGGTGGAGTTGGTGGAGCAGAGTTGAAAAAATTAGAGTATCCATGGTGGAGTTGGTGGAGCAGAGTTGAAAAAACTGGAGTAGAGCAGTCCCAAACAGGCCCTAAGTCGTTCAAAAAACAAGACAGCCTCGTCTAAGTCAGGCTCTGCTGTACAAAGATACATGCATACAACAGTGGTGCGCACAACAAATCAGCAACCAAATTTCCAGAGGTAGCAACATTACCCACCGATTTAGAAGTTGATAAAGTAGAAACCACCAACTCGTTCATTACTTCGTTACAATATTCTCTAGCCAGATCCATTGTTAAGTACGCGAAATACAAGCACTTGAGCATTATAAAGGAGTAGATACATATTTCACAGACCAAACGTGACACTGCAGCGTTTTCAGGCACAATTGCCTTAGCTCCTGAAGTACAGCAACGAAGCTTGCATTCCTGGGTAACAACTAGATGCTGTCCCCACAGTTTTCCACCGTAGCCACAAAAGGAACCAGCATCAGTGGACAACGAGCATGTGTTATGATTCTCATCCTCAAGGGGAAGTCACCTTGTTGCGGAGGCGGCTTGAGCGTCTCAGTGGAGTTGGTGTCAACGGAGTTGGCGTCAATGGGGCTGGGGTGGCATCCATCTTTTCTCCTTTTACAGAGTTCTCCTATAGCAGAAAATCATACTGTGAGTGGACAGCTCACGGCTGAACAAGTTGTGAATCAAAAGTTTGATCTCTCTTTGTAACATCTGCTTTGAAAACTAACTCTGGAAGCCAGAAGATATATGATATAAAATCTCTAGAACATGCAGATGTAAATGCATACATTTCCATCTGCACAGTTTTATGGTGCGGCAGATACAGATCACGGGAGCAAGAGCAACGATAATAATACTACCATTTATTTATCATGACAAATATCCATAACAGCAAGTCTGCAAGGGTCTGCAATTTCTGATACAAACAAAAATTGTTCCATTAAAACTAAAAGGACTAAAAATAGAAATGGATGCTTGTCAATATTAATCTATGGTTTGAGAAATAGTCACTAGTAATACAGCCCCCACAGCCCCACAGAAAAAAGTTAGCATGAAGCAAAAAGCACAGCCTGAAATAGATTTATTGCAATACCTGAACTTCAGCATCTCCAGCATATTGTTTCATTCTCTTGATGGGTGTTCTTCTCGAGCTATTTGCAAATGTGAACTCTCCAATGAGTTCGACCATTGGTGGCTTGGAACTGTCAAAGTTACCATTTGAAGGCTCCATGTTGTTAGCATCTCCTTGCTGAAGTTTCTGATCACAGTTTCCACGAACAGGAGCAGGGACCTTGAGGTTGACAAATGGGTCTGTCTTGGGCAACGGCTTTTGCAGAGGATCCTTAAGACTTACAGGTTTGGGAAATGCCAACTCCATAGGAACCTCCAAGCTGCCAGACCGGCCTTGTTTGGGACCTGTCAGTTGTGTAGGTTGCTCTGAGGAGTACACAGGCAGCTGCATGGCTTGAGGTGAAGGAGACACTGGTACCTGCAGAATTTGATGGGGAACTAACACCGGCACTTCTGCAAGTGACTCTGAAGAAACATGCCGTGACGCAGGTGCAGCCATCTTTCTTGATCTTTGAAAGTACTTGAACATGGCAGCCACAAAACCCACAACAGACAAGCATGCCAATATCTGCAGCAAGTGGGTTTCCATTGCAAACCACAGAAATTTTACAGTAGAGCATATGGCTTTTGCAGCTTCTGCTGTATTCTCATACTGCCATAGTTTGGTGTCAAGATTCAACTCCTCATTTTCCAAACACATCCTGTCGTCCAGCTTGTCACTTGCTGATTCCATCGCCTTCTCCATGGAGCTCAACTGAACAAATCGATTTGTGTGATCCTCCCCATCCTCTTGATAGACTAATCCTAAACTGCCATCTTCCATGTCGGCAGTGTGGGTGGAATTGGAATCCAATGAGATGGACTCGACTGCCACTTCTGTCTCAGGCTTGTCCACTCCAGAATCTTCCTTCAAATAAACCCCATTCTCACTACTTTCACCCCCAATTTGGCATGTCAATTCTCCCAGTTGAACATTCAGGCATATATCAGTTAGCCCCATCATAGTAACTGCCACCAGATTTCGTGGAGAAGCACTCTGGCCATACGGACGAATCATACCTTCACTGTCCCAGTTGTGGCTTGTACCTTCTTCCAGCACATCCTCTGGACCCATCATATAAACTGTCCCTAACATTCTCAGTGAATCTACTTCATGGTCACCAGCATCGTACATGCCACCAATCCGTCCAATGAAATCAAGCCCATCCTCAGAATGATGAACAGGGAAGGCAGCGGGATTCATACAACACATGTAGCAGAAGGAGCAGGCCACAGCGACGAGGAGAAGAAACAGGCGCCGCGCTGACCGGCCCCGGGGCGCGGGGTCCTCCTCCTCCTCGTCGCTGTCGTCGAGCTCAGCCTCGGAGTCGCTCCTTCGCGCAGGCGAGACCGGGGACGCCGCCGCCTCCGCGTCTGAGGCGACGGAACCACCGTCGTCCTCCGAGGCCGCTGAGCCCGAGGCGGCGCTTGAGCAGTCGTCGTCCTCCACCTCCGCAGCGCGCGCCACGCGGAGGAGGATCTCGCGGCGGCGCTCGGGGTCGTAGCGCAGGAACTCCGGCCGCGGCGTGGTGTAGTTCGTCTTCGGGTCGTACGCCCCCGCGCCGCGGCCCGTGAGCGTGGGCGGGCTCGGAGCGGGCTTCGGCTGCGGCGGTGGGGGCGACGCGGCGGCGTCCATGCCGGCGCCGCCGCCGCCGCCGTCGTTCCGCTCACCCAGCACCTTCTTCCTCTGCGGCGACGCGGCCCACGCCGGCACGGTACGCTTGGGGCTCGCGTTCTCGTCGGCCTCCGTGGCCGCTCCGGGCCTCATCGCCGCCGGGCTCCTCCGCGGGGAACCTGCGCGAGAGAGAAAGCGAAGGGAATTGAGCGCAAAACTGAAGCGAATTAGGGGGTGATTGGTCAGATCCGGTCGATCGGGGCCTCACCTTGGGGAAGAGCTCGCTCTCGCTTCGGGAGATCCATGGCGGCGCGCGTCGAGGTGAGGTGGATTCGATTCGGCGGGCGGCCTGGGGATTGGTGAAAGGCGGCGGAGAGCCGGAGGGTTGGGAATGGAGAGGGTGGGGACGGGATGGAGCGTTTCGAAATTCGAACCGTTTGGCAATCCGACCGTTGGGGGACGGTGACGGCGGCCCGCGCGGCAGGTGTATATAGCGCCACTCGGCGTCTGCTTGCTTTTCATATGATCGTCGGCCGTTCAGACTGATCTGCCTGCGGACTGGGAGCTGGTTCGCGAACGCTCGTTCGTGTTGGTCGAAAAAAAAAGAACGCTCGTCCGTGTTATGCTACAGAGTAGGGGCCAAGTGAGCTGACTCGAATAAATATTATACCCATTTTATACTATAGCATCACTGTTCCACTTAGTCCATATACCAAAATTAAAGTATTAAACTACTCCCTCCGGTTTTATATTAGAAGTCGTTTTGGACAAGGTTTGAGTCAAACATTTAGAATATAAATTATAAATAACATTTAAATCGTTGAGTTTGGAAATGTGAAAATCATATAAATAGATTGGTCTTGAAAATTATTTTCATAAAAGTATACGTATATAACTTTTCAAGAAATATTTTTATAGAAAAGAGAAGTCAAAGTTGTGCTTTGGTGACCGTGTCGCTGTCCTAAACGACTTCTAATAGTGAACCTGAGGGAGTATCTATTTATGCTTTTCTGATTATATAGGTGTTGGACATTGCCACTTGATTAACAATGCACTAAGACAACTACAAAGAACAAATTAAATCTCACGATAATGTCTCAAAACTTAATAGTCTAAATAGAAATTAGCTCCTACAATGAAACAAAGCAATTGAGAAATGTCTCATCCAATCTTTAGCTTTCGAAATGTAAACAATCAAGAATTCGAGATTTGTCAAGCTACATGTTGTGTGTTTGGATGCAAACTGCAAAAAGAAAAACCAAGCAAATCGTTGGTCTCCTCGTCACGAGACGTCGTGCACTGTTGTGCCGTCGCGAGTGGCCGTGCGGCCATACCTGGTCGCCGGTGCCTCGCATACATGGCCGTGCAGTAGTTTAGGGAAGGGAGGCCAGGACGACATGATAAGTGACATGCGAACCCAATAAATCGATTGTGACCTGAGATGGCCTAGCTCGTTAACACTACTTGTGAGTCCGGACATGTGACCTGAGATGGCTTTAGTTATTCGATCGAAATGGGAATAGTAGTAAAATGACCTGATAAATTTTGAGCGGTGTTCTTATTTCGTACTAGCTGGTATCTACTGTAGCCAGGGGCGGAGCCGGGGCGTCTAATTAACATACGTAAGCCGCCTGCTGAGGGGGTGGGAAAACGGATCTCAACCTGTCGACCTCCCTCCCTTCCTCCCGAGGGACCCTAGCCGCCGCAATCACCTCCCCTCCCTCCCCTCCCCCCCCACCCTGTCTCTTATACACATCTAGATGTGTATAAGAGACAGGGTAGGAGGCGGCCCATTTGCGGCTCCCTCCCTCCCCTCATGCATATCTCCCTCCCTTTTGCCATTCCTTTTCCCGATTTGATTCTTCGCTCCTCTCTTGGAATCCCTGCCTCTATCTCCCTCCTCTCTGGTCGGCCTCGAGGACGGCGGCGGCGGGGTCGTTGCTGCCTGGTCTCCTCGCGCTTGGTGAAGGATGCGACGTAAGTCCATGGCGGCCAGATCCACGCCGGGAACGAGTGGATCCGGTTAGCTGGTGTCCGGATCGAGCCTTCCGCAGCCCGGGCGGCGTCCATGCGTGTGATCCGGCGGAGGAGCTCGCCGGGATCCATGGAGGTCCCCAAGGCAGTCGGCGGCGGCGATGGCAGCCTCGGGGTAGGGGACTTTGCAACTACATCTGGTGATGACATCTTCAATTTCACCTTTATTTTCATATAGACCAGGAGACATGAGTCACCTTGGCTTTATCGTGGATTCTCTTACTCGAAGACGGATTTCATTTGTAATTTATTCCGGTGGATTATATACCCGTATCCAATGACTACTTTGCAGCATGATATCTCAGGTTATGATTTCAGATGGTCTGTCAGATTTGGAGTCCGTGGCCGTTTGAAGTGGGTCAAGTCTGGTCTATATGAAAGCATTGGCTTGATAAGAAGGGGGAAGCAACACGGTGTGACTATGTCTTGGTGGTAATTGTTACTAATTCATCGATTCCGGGAAGAAATTCGTAGATCTGTCCTTAATTGGTTGTACCTGGCAGTGACCTTGTTGAAGGCATTGTTTGGATTAAGATGAATTACTCCCTCGAGTGAAAACTTTTGATCTGGTCTTAATTGATTGGGTCACTGCAATGTCGGCACGTGCGCGTGCCGTTTCCTCTTTGAAGGCCTTGTCTCGGGAGCCTACGTCATAATCCACGAGCTGCTTTGGTTTGTGAAGCGGATGAAAGTGAAGTTGGTTGTGGTAGTTTGCTGCGACATCTTTTGGTCATGGTGCTCTTATTTTTTGTTTCTTTTTTATGGGCTGTGCATCTTAGTTATGCAGAGGCCGGGTTGGATCTTATATAATGTAATTGTCTAAGATCAATAAAGCTTCCCTTTTTCAAAAAAAAGTCTGATGCTGATAAATATTGTGAACACAACACAAATCAGATCTTGAAGGATACATTATACATATTACTGACTACTTAGGACAGAAGTATCAGTATAAAATATGTTAGGACAATGTTCGAGTCAAACTTTGAAAATATAAGTTATGAATAATTTTAAGTTGTTGAGTTTGAAATTGTAAAAATTATATGAATAGATTTATTTAAAAACATGAACAAATGATCATTCATATAGATCATGTTATTCCGAGTTGTCCATATACTCCATCCGATGATAACTATGTCTAAAGAGAAGACCAAAGGTAAATTGGTTATGAAAAGAGGCCATGTTTGGTTTGGGGGTAAAAAATTTTACACACGCGTTTCACCACTAATTAAGAGTATTAAATAAAGTCAGTTTACAACTACGTACGGAACCTTGGTTAATTCGCGAGACCTATCTAATGAGGTCTTTAAACATATGATTAGAGGATGATCACTGTAGCATTATTGTAGTAAATCATGGTTTAATTAGGCTTATTAGATTCGTCGCATAAAGTTACACTCATCCTTAAAAAAATTTTGTAAATAGACTTTATTTAATACTCCATATACTCCGTATGCAAGATTGTTTGAGGAAATTTTTTTGAAGAAGCAACCAAACACGGCCGATGTGAGAACTTCAAAGGGATTACCCGCGGCAACGTATCCTATGCAAACTGTCTTCGTGTACAAACTATGCAAACTCCCACCACAGACGCTGGATCCCCATCCGATGGTCAAATAGAGAAGTGAAAAATTTTAACTCTTAAGGCCCCCGTTTTCCCTCGTCCCCGGCCTCCTAGCCGGTGGCGAGGGAAGCGGGGGTCCATCCTCTAGTAGATCGAGTCCTAATCGAGTCTTTTTAGGTCTAGGGTTTGCTCGCCACCGATACTCGGCGGTGGAGTTAGGTTTTGCCGGAGGAGGATGGCTCTTCTGCGGCTTGTTTTTCCTGGCAACGCCGGTGATGCGGAAGCGACGACGTTGCAGAGGAATAATTTCTCCCAGCTTCTTCCGTTCTCCGATGGCGATCTACTCCGACGTCAATGGAGAGGCTGGAGAGACCTGTCCAGGAGTCGCGGGCTGGCGTATCGTCGTCTTCTTCAGATGATGATGCTGTTGACCCTGTTAATCTCGAGGAAGATGATCCTTGGTGAAAATCTGAGCTTTGCTCGGATTGCCGGTGGTGGAATAGAAGGATGCGTCGTGGGTACCGGAGTTGGCCGATGCGCCTGGGAGGCCGCGTACTCGGCTGATTCGCCTAGAAGTAAGCCCTCCTCTGCGGCCTCCATCTTGTGGAGATTGGCTCTGGTGCCCGGCGACGATTGGGAAGCGGCTTCGGCGGCGGTGACGAACAGATCTCTGAAGGTTTCGAGGAAGATGAATAGGGGTTTTAGACTTCTTTGTAATTTTCCTTCTCTTTGGGGTCCTGTTTGTAAAAGGGCCGGTGTAATGGGCTAAGATCAATGCATCTTTCTTCTAAAAAAAATTAACTCTTAACCCCTTCCACCATTAGCTTTCCTGATCATAATTTGTCTAAGACTCCCTCCTATGCGCACCGTTTCCCTTCGTGAGTCGCGAGGACCGGCGAATCGTCGCCGCCACCCTCCTCCTCCTCGTCGCCGGCACGATCCCGCTCCGCAGGCAGCTGGCATCCATGAGCATGCGGTAGTCGTCGGACGCGAGGCACTTGAGGTAACGCACGATCTAGGGCACGTGCCTGACGCCAGCGCCAGCAGCGTAGTGCGTCTCGATTCGATTCGGAGTCCGAACTCGAAGAATACGGAACCTCGAGCGCGCCCGGACCACCGCGTCGAGCATGTCGAGTCTTGAACATGCGTCAGCATTAGAGTATCAGCATCTAATGTTACCTTTTGGCTAAGCCGCCGGCCGGCGCAAGATTAGTTTACCCACAAATTAAAACTCACCGGCCCCGTCATTTCGTTTGATCCGGTCAGATTCTCCATTCCCCGGCGCGCGGCCACCAAATTAACAAACAATCGAAGCCCCGGCCGGACGCCTCGAACGAGCATGTCGAGCAGCTTGAACACGCCGTGAACTACCTCAAGTGCCTCGCGTTCGACGACTTCCGCGCGCGCTGCGTGGGGAGCGGGATCGCACTGACGACGAGGAGGAGGGCGGCGGCGACGATCCGCCTAGGTCGCGACTGGCGAGTGAAAATGGCGCGCGTAGGAGGGGTTTTTTAATAAATTATTGTTAAAAAAGTTAATGGTGGGAGGGTTTAAGTGTTAATTTTTTTATCTCTGTGTTCTCTGTGTGATCATCGGATGGGGATCCAGCGTCTGTGGTGGGAGTTTTCATAGTTTGCACACGAAGCTAGTTTGCATAGGATACGTTGCCATTACCCGCAGGGACGTGGAGATGCAGCTGATATTGAAGGAACAGATGTTTTAAAGTTTCTTCCAAGGACTCACAACAGAGTGCACGCACAATCATAAGAAGGGAAGCCCATATTCTTCTAAGAATGTATCCAAGGACTCAGAACAGCGTGACATTACACAATTTACTTGTCTAATTCAGGGCTCCGGTATTATCCGCCATGCGCCTGCCAATATACCTGTCTCTCGCCGCCATGATCACGAGCATCAGCACTAAGACGACGGTTACCAGGACAGCGGTCAGTCCCAGCGCTGGCTCAAATGGCACGTTGACGAAAGCCACGACGGCAACGATGACGAGGATGCAAAACAGCACCAGCACGCTGACGTTCTGCAAAAAAATAGTTCGAACAGAGCATGAGCACATTCTTGTCTCTCTGGTCTATGCAAACAGATTGAAAATGCCAGAGAGCACAAGCAGCGCGTTCATTGTTCAACAAAACAAACGACTTACAGCGCAGCACGTGACGGCGTCGACTGCCTCGCCTTCCTCCGGACCCGCCTCGCCTCCGATGATCTCAGGGCCGCTCTCAAGATCGAACTCCGTCAGGGCCTCTACCAAGATAGAGCTCCATTCCGTTGATGCGTGGCGAGTGGCGTGCCGGTCTCTCGTCTCCTCGGGCCACAAGAAACAAATGGAAATCCCTGTGCTCGTTCCGTTCTGACTTCTGACCGATGTGGCGGCGACCTCCCCCAAGGGCAAATTTATGTAGACCCTGTTGACACGGGGGAGTGACGGAGTCCGAGCCCGGTTTCCGAATGCGAGCGCGCACGGACGATGCGCCGCGGCGCTGGCCGACGCCGAGCTCGACACGGTTAGAGTTCTCAGAAGTCCGAATGCGAACCACCGTATGGTGTTGGTATGCTTTTTCGAGGAACTCACTAATCAGGTTCTGGGCGCTCGTGTAAAGGGAGGAAAGACAACGTATAAGATTGATTGGGTTGTCGTGTCCTTGAATCTACTTTGATGGACCTTTTTCTTCAAATGGCTAGTGTTTCGGCAATGGACTTACTTTTATTTAAGGCTTTCTTTTAGAACTTCATTTGGTTTGATAAAACTTTTGGTTGTAATAATGGACAGCTATATGTATCGATCGATACAGAGGCTGAAATATTAATATATACTCCCTCCGTCCCAAAGTAAGTGTTCATTTGGAAAATTTAAGATAAATTAGTAGTCATGACAAATGATCATGTTACCCCTTATTGAAACTATAAAAGTAGCGTAACTAACTATTTGATTAGCTTGTTTCTCTATGCACTTTTGTACTAATGTGTGCATCCCTATAAGTTAGATAAACACTTTTTGTGGGACAAATTTTGAATGCTAAATGAACATTTATTTTGGGACAGAGGAGTATTCTCTTTTCTAAAAAAATGCTGGTGGTCCTGAACTGCATGCCGACCTATCGTCATGGGAACTTTGTGATGTGTTATCTGCTAAGGCTCTGTTTGTTTTAACGGGGCTAAAATTTAGTCATTTTTATTGTTTATAAATATAGGCTAAAATTAAGTCGAGGGATGTACAAAATACTACTCTTACTCCTAATCACTTGACCATATTCTCCTCTGGTACACCCCGTCGCACCCGCGTCGCCCCCCTGGGTGACTCGGGCGGACCACCACCCCGCCACCTCTCCCCTCGTCTCCGCCGCCACCGGAGCTGCTCACCGAAAGCCCGGCGAGCGGCAAGGAGGGTGGTGGCGGGGCCATCTCCCACGTTCTCCCTCTCTTCCCTCCCTTCCTAGCCTCTTCTTCCTCCTCTACCCCTCCAGCTCCATGCCTCCATGGCTTCACCACCGCCAAGATCTACGACGGGGACGGCCGGATCCGTGACTTGGGCGGCTGGATTTGCGCCCTGCCGGTGGTTCTCGGCCGGATCCGGTGGCTGGCCGCTGGGTTGGCGATGCCGGCCCGGCAGCTGCATGGTGGAGACGGCCGACGTGCGGTGGCGGGTTGGCGACGAGCGGCGTCGTGGTCCGGCCGGCGACGAAGGACGGCGGCCTGGCTCGTGTGGCGGGCCAGCGGCGGACGACAACTTGGCCCGGCCGGCGGCGGCACAGCTTCTTGGTCCGAGCCAAGGGGTGGCCCATGGCGTGGCCACCGCCACGGGCAGCCTGGGCCCCTGTTCCTCGCCGGTTCTTGCCATCCCCAACCGCCTGGGACATGGCGACGACGACGGGCCGACGGGGACGCAGGTGCAAGTGTGGTTTTGTTTTGTTGGCCGCCATGGAAATTTGGGTGCAGGTGCCTTCGCTGCTGTGGCGGCAGGGCTTCCTTTTTTGGCGGCGTCGTGGTGGCGTGGTCGGAGACGACAGGATGTGCTACCAGCGGTCGTGGAGGCGTCGTTGGCGATTTTGTTCGTCTTGTTTGGGCTTGTACTCAGGGTGGGTTGTTGTGGTTGTTGCGAAGGCTTGACGGCGACGTCTGCGGATGTCGTACCCTCCATGGAGGCGTCCTGACCGACAACCCGCCTCTTTGGATGATGCGGGTGAAAACCCTATCCTTTTTTGGATTAGTGTTGATGGCGTCTTCGACGTCATGGTCCTTCCTGAAAGCAACACTAGGCATCTCTAGCGGTTTCCCCCGCTTTCGGTGGCTTGGAGTTTGGTGTTGTACATAGTTCTTTGAGTTAATTGGATATATGCCATTACAATTTTTTCATTTCGAAGATATGCCATTACAATTCGCGTATTTGAAAATATGTCATTACAATTTATTATTTACTTGAGATGTGCCATTTTATACGTCTTTGATCCTCTTGGACCCACGTTAATGCTATGGTATTTTCATATGGACAACAATGCCCTTGCCACATCTCTATGCTTCACTGGATGACATGTGGGCCCCACCTGTCGTTCCCCTCCCTCCTCCCTTTCTTCCTCGATCCATCCCCCTCCCCTCAAGTCCGGCGTCCCGCTGCCCCCAAATGCCGTCGCCGCTGACCGCGCGCCGCCCCGGCCCGCACGCACCCCATGCCTCCATTGTCGGCCATGGCGTTGCCCCGGCCCTGCACATCCGCGGTCGCCCCCACGAGCGCCGGGTGCACGCGCTCCAGTCCCCGTGATGTCGCGGCCGGCCTCGTGCCACCGCCATGCCGCCATCAAGGCCCGCCGCGCGTATCCGCCGCCGTGCCGCCCTCCAGTCCCGTCGTGCGCATCCGCCGTCCTCTGGCCCCATCACGCGGATCCGCCGTCCATGGTCACGAGCCCGCGGCCATGGGTTCGCGCCTGGAAGCCGGGAGGGAGGATGTCGGCGCCGTCGCCGGGGAAGACGCCGCCGGGCTTCCGCAGAGCCCAGAGGAAGCGCGCCCCGGTGAGCTCCAGTCCGAGGGCCAGCTCGCGCACCTGCTGGACAGGCAGCGGCACCTCGCTCCCCAACGCGATGTACACGACGGAGGTCCAGCCAGCGCACGGTGGTGGCGTCGGCGACGGCGGCGTTCACGAGGCGGCCTCCGAGCGGGGGCTTAATGGCGCTGTTCGCGCCGCACGGCGCGCTCGATTGCGCCCTCGCGTGAGCCGGCTCCACGAGCAGGGCTGGGGCGGTGGCAGGGGTGGGGGAGTGCGGCGGCAGCGGCACACAACGGCGGCGGCAGAGGGCGGCGGCAGGGTGCAGTGGCGGCCGAGTGTGGCGGCAGGGGCGGCCGGGCTGGATTGGGGAAAGAAGAGGGATTGGGGAAAGAAGAGGATGGAGGGAATGACGCTTGGGGCTAACACGTCCGCCAGTGAAGAGTAGAAATGGAGCAGGGGCATTTTTGTCCATATGAAAATATCAGAGCATCAACGTGGGTCCAAGAGCATCAAAGACGTATAAAATGGCACATTCCAAGCCAAGAACAAATTATAATGGCATATTTCCAAATACGCGAATTGTAATGGCGTTTCTCCGAAGTAGGAAAAATTACCGTGGCATATATCCAATTAACCCTAGTTCTTTCTCTCATAATGAAAAAGAAAAAAGGAAAAAAAGAAAAAGAAAAGAAGAAGAAGAAGAAGAAGAAGAAGAAGAAGGGAGAGAGTTGGTGGTAGTGCAGGTTATGGTTCCGGTGCAGCTCGTGTCGAAGTCCCAATCCAACCGAGTGGACGCAAGCGTCGAGTAGCTCGAGTCTGAGTCGATGTCCCAATCCGACCGGCTGAAGTTGCGTCTGAGTTGAGTGGGGTGGCCGTGCTGATGATCCAATCCAATCGGTTTGTTGATCTTCCCCTTGAGTTGTGCGGTTGATGGACCGGAATTGTGTGAGATGATATGATACCTCTCTAATTGTACGGTCTTCGGACCGTATGGTTTTCGGGCCCGGTTTTGCTTATAAACAGGGCCAACTCTTTTCTTCTAATAAAATTTAGAAAAACATAAGCTTTCACCATCCGTTAAAAATAAATCCTAATCACTGGTGCGGGAAGAGAGGGAAAGAGGGGTAGTGCCTGTCCCAGCGCGTTTGTTCTACTACACGCACTGCTAGAGTTTTCCAAACATTGTACGGTGTATATGCGCGCATGGATCCCTACAAAACTTCGCGCATCCAGACATCCAGTGGCCTGCGAGAACGCCAGAACGGAGCCGACACGGTTGGACTGGTTCTCTTCTCGTGTGGAGCATGAGGCAGAAGTGGAGGCGGCTCATGTCAGCTTAGATCCGAACGCTACGGTTACAGACTCGTCCTCCCAATTCCAAGTAACACTATAAAGTACGGGCAAAGCAGAGACGTTAACAATAGAATATGCACGCAGAACACCGCAACCTCCACAACACTCAACACACGGACCAGACTCTCGAACGAAGCACACACAGGCGGCATGTCCCGAAGTCACGCCGCGTCTGCGCGCGCCCACCGCCCGCACGCTGGCTGACACACGAACAACACAGACCCAACGGTTTACAGGTACACGAGTAAAACGGGGGTTCAAAGACGATACGAAAGAACTCCTCCTAGCCCGTGCCCTGCGTCCCTGCCCTGTGGGCCTCATCGCGGAGGGTGAGCCTAGCGCCGAGGCGACGCCGAGCCGTGCGGAGAGAAAACGCGCGGGGGACGTCGGCTCGGCTCGATTGGTTGGAGAGCGCTCGTCGCCGAGCTTCAAGCTCGCATGCGCTGCAGGCCGCGCGGCGTGATCCGGCCGGACCCCTTGACGGCCTCGAACGCCTCGAACGCGCGGCGCAGGTCCTCCCGCTCCTCCTCCTCCCCGCCCTTGCTCTCCACGATGCGCACGAAGTCGCCGAACCCCAGCATCAGGTCCCCGCCGCCGCCGTCCTCCGGCCCGGGCCCGAGCCCCTGCCCCAGCGCCACGCCGGCGTCGCCCATGGACGCGAAGAACTCGCGCAGCTCGCGCCCGGAGATGCGCCCGTCCATGTCGCGGTCGAAGTGGCGGAAGATCTCGCGGAGCTCCGCCGTGCGGTCGCGCCCGCGAGACGTGCCCGAGGACGAGGCCGACGCCGACGCCGACGCGGACGACGACGACAGCGACCGGCCGCCGGCGCCGCCCGTGGGGGAGTCCGGCGGAGACGAGACCGCCGCGGCCTTGCACTGGCCGCAAAGCAGGCCGGGCAGCCTCAGCTTGAAGCTGCCGCTGCCGCTGCGCTTCGGGGACAGGCGCTTCGACGGCTTGGACACCTCCATGCTCGCCATTTTCTGAGCTTACTAGCTGCTATGAGTGTGTGCGAGCTGAAGCTGCCGGCAGCTGGTGAACGCTATGCTTGTGGAAAGAGACAGTGCGCCCGGGTGAGCTCGTATATATAGGGGCGGGGCGGTGTTTTACTGTGCGCAGTGGTGGAAGTTTCACGGGGCTTTTTTGTTTTTTCGTGCTTTCTGTCGGAGCTTGGAAGGACCGATCCATCCAAGAGACTCCCCATCCAATGGTCCACTGTGAATTGGCGACCGAGATAAATTATCTACCACCGGAGCACAGAAACCACACACAAGGGACAGTAAGAAAAATACGGGCACTTACGGTAGTGATTTCAGTTTAGTGGAACTGGGAGGTTCCATTTCTTCAAAAGTCATTGGCACCGCAGGCTAAGAATTCAGGGCGATCGATGCCGTCATAGCCATAGTAATTCTACACTTGAAAACCTTAACCAAATCTGCAGCCGATAAACGTCGTACAAGTTTCAACCAAAACATTATTGATGATGTGGCCTGTATCATCACGGTAAGTTCACTTGAGCTTAGTTATACACGGGAGGCTTATGAGCTAACAACATTTTGTCCGATCGATGGGGTACCAGCTAGGTGTTCCATTCTATGCAATCGTGCTAGGGAATATCCCTCTCCCAGTCCCACCAAAACCAAATACAGCTAGACGTCAAGAACTATGCTCCTGGTCTCTAGGTTCGAATCCTGTCTCATCATGGCGTACGTGCGCAAGCCCTCTTCCACAGCGACTTTCACAGCTGCATTTGTTTTTCCTCTCAGCTTGTACAATGCTGGTAGATGCCAAACGCTAGTACTACGACTATTACTACGTGAGTAGGTGCACTCCACCGTCATCGATTAGTTCCGAATGGCTTCGCCCCGACACTGTTCTTGTCGCCTCCTTGAGTGTTTTATATGTTTCCCACCACATGTTCATCACATTTCTCATCTCAATTGCATCATCAAAGTACCAAGTCCGACCCGGCCGCTCCAGTGCCACCTGCCGACCCGGGTCACATATACATGCCCTGCCGGCCAGTGGATGCGCCACAGGCATCCGTGCATCACGGCACCAGTACGTGCCTGAATAATGCTTACGCACCTAGGGATCGAGTCCTCTCCATTGCGTCCCTACAAGTTGCAGGTCGCAACAGGGGGAAGTAGACGAAGTGCTAGCTGCCTCACCCGATCGAACCACTCCCCTGCCTGGACGACGTCGAGAATGAAGGAACGAACGGTAGCGCAAGGGGGATCACGTCAGGGGGTTTTCGGTGCGCCCGGGACGAAGCTTCCTGCCGCCTTCGTCCCGGGATAAAAAGACCTGATCGTGCAGTTACATGGCGCTGCTGATGGAGTGATGCGCGCCCACGGTTAATTTACTCGTGAGCGCTCTCGTCTTTTCGTGGGTGCAGTGCGGTGAGGGCTGGCGGATAAGTTTGCGGAGGAATGCAGGATCCTGTCACTGATCACTCTCTCCTACATCGTTTGGTTAAGTCGTCGGTATCTTGGCGAACAAGGACAAAAGGTGGGTGTAAATTGATCGGGGTCGGCTTCCATTCTCTCTTAGGAAACCAGGAAACGGCCGGAGGAGTCACGTCCGGTCCGGAGCAGGAGAGGAAAAGTATATAATATAAAGAAAAAGCACGTCACGTCTAGTCGTCTTAGGATACCAAAGCGACGGGATTCTCCGGTGAGGTTTACGTTTACCCGCAAGGCTCGAGCAGCTCGCTCGGCTTTACCCAGCACCGGCGGAAAGCCTCGCGCTTTGGGGCGCCGCCGCGCGTGTGGCTTTGGAGTCTGGGCTTTGGAAGGCAGGCTGCGCCTGCACGCATGACCAACGGAAACTGCGTGCACGGCGAGCGGGGTGATCGATCGAGTCACACAGATCCCAGTGGGTTCGTTCGCCAGAGCCAGCGAGGGAGGCAGGCGCCCTTGGCTTTGGTAAGTTTCGACGCGCGCCGCGGCCTTTCCGGCCCGGGCCGTTGCTCGGCTTGGTGCTCATTTTGATGTTTCAGCAGAGCTGAGCGTGCGTAAAGGAGAACTGCTGCTGCTGCGTGCTTTGCGGTTGCTGCTGGTCCAGAAAGTGTCGCGACAGAGACGAGCCGTCAACGTGCGGGTGCAGATGGCAGGGGAATTCGAGGACCATGCATTAAGCTGAAGGACCGGATGATCTGGTTAATCATGAGATATTGCAAAGGTGTCATCAGATGATCAGATCAGCGCGATTAATGTAGCCCACACAAAGCAAACTGAGTACTGGCGCCCCCAGTACTAGAAGAGAGGATTAAGCTGGAGATAACAATAGTGTAAGTACACTTGTACAGTTGTACTTGATCCCCAGCCTTATCTTTTTTTAAAAAAAAAATATCTTGTGCTTTTTCTGCGGTATCATGGTCCATGAAAGGGAAGTAAACTCAAGGCGGCGCCGTGGTTAATCTGGGGTCATGTTGAGGAGAGTGATGTGGAGCGAGCATCATCTGCATTATGGATAGTCTATCAAAAACATCTAGCATAAACTTCAAGTAAGGTAGCTGAACGTAAAATTCAATTTCAGATAGCATAAACTTCAGGTAAGGTAGCATAAACATTTTTTTAGAAGCGTTCCAGGTAACAGTTTAGCTATCATTGTTTGTTTCCTCGCAGGAAAAAAGAGGAGCGAAACCCGTTGTTTTCTGATGAATATCAGAGTATGATTCAGAACTTCGTTCTGAACAAGAACTAACAAACAATATATGTTTCACAAGTAGCTATTGTGCCAGCGAGTCGCCAAAGCTTTATCCTGGCCGTGCGGTACGCAGAAAGCTGCGTGCACGAGCGGGTCAGCTTGGTTGGTCAACTCGACGAGACGAGGACGCTGCAGGCCTGCAGCCAAGTAAAAAGTCCAGTGAATTGATCGAGCCGAGAGCCAGCGGGGCGTGGTGACTTTGGTAAGTTTCGAGTTCTCGACGCGTGCGCGCGTCTCGCTCGCTACTTGAATAGCTGGGAGCGAAAGTGAAGCTTGCCCGTGCCCGTTTCCATGGTCGAGCAGAGCTGGGCGTGCCGATGAAAAGGAGAGAGCACAGATAGAGCCGCTGCGGAATGCCTGCTGCGTGCTGTTGGTTCAAAGCCGGCCCAGGAAAGCGTCGTGGCGAAACCAGCGTGCGTGGTGGTCGTCTGCTTGCAGGCGCCAGGCAGGGTGGGGACCTGGCCCGGAGACAGCCGGGCTGCAGGACGAATCTGAGGTCCAGTAAACACGGTCGAGTCATTTCGGTGACGTTGGCATATGCTTTTGTGCAACAGATGATAAAGGCCTGGTTAGTTGTAAAAAGTTACTCTCAAATTTACTATGTAAAAAGAAGATTTCTCATTACATCAAAATGTTATAACATACATGAAGTACTAAATATAGATGAAATTAAAAAATAATTACACAGTTTTGTTGTAGTCTGCGAGATGAACATTTTGAGTCTAATTAATTAATTTTTGAACATTTTTTACACATACAAACAAAATGCCACAGTGACCGGACTGGCGCGCGTCAGTCCGGCCAGTCCCGAATCGGGAGCGCGCATTCTGTAACTAAACAAGGCTCAAGTTACGGGATGGCAGATTACTTAATTACGGTGCGAGCAGTATAGGTAGACATGTTTAGATTCACCAACTAATTGCTAGATAGCTAATTTTAGTCGTGGTAAATTCAAACAGGATCAGCTACTAATTACTAGCTAGCTAATTTTAGCTGTGATGGATTCAAACAGGACCAGCTAATTCTTAGCTAATGTCTTTTTCATTAGCTAAATAACAACTATCCAATTAGCTAATCCAACCCAGCTGATTCCAGCTAATCAGCTAATAAATTACTTTGATAAATCCAAAGAGAGTCTAAATAACAACTATAATTACTGGTCCTTCAGTCCTTCCGGACAAGAACTTTTCTTTTTTTGGGGTGCAACAGAAAAATTGATACTGTGCTTTCTCAGCTGGTAAAGTTCTGGAAGGCTAGGGCTCGGTTTTGCCAGTGCCCAGTGTGCTTTTAGCTCAAGCTTCTTAATAGGCCGAAACCTCACGCTGAAAGAAAAACCCAAATAGGCCCAACTACATATTGGGCCTTGCCGCAAAGCGAAAACGGGGAAGGGCTAGAATTTCTACCGACTCGGACTCGGTCACTCGAAGTTCCGAGTCCCAAAAGAGCCCAGACTCCCAAGTCGGAACAGACCCCAGTCCTCCCATCCGTCTCGATCACCGTCCGCGTCCATCAATATATACCCACCCGCACGCTCAACACAGCATCATCATCAAGCAAATCGTCACCCACGCACGCGTCTGCCCACCGCCGAATCCTGTGCCCGTAGCACCCTGCGATCAAGATCGATCGTGTCGTGTCCTACGACCTCCGAAAAATGTCGTCGTTCCAGCCGCAGGAGAGCGGAGCCTCGAAGCCGTGCGCCGCCGGCTGCGGATCTTCGGCAGCCCGGCCACCCTCGGCATGTGCTCCGTGTGCTACAAGAAGCACCTCGGCATTGCCTCTGCCAGCACTTCTTCCGTGGTGACCCCCGGCGCCCGCCGACAGCGTCGTCTCTTTCGCGCCAGCTAAAGCTAAAGGAGGCGTCGCTGAAGCCACCTCCGCCGTGCCGTCGTCGTCCTCCGCACCGGAGGCGATGAAGGCGGAGGCGAACCGGTGCGCGGCGTGCTACAAGAAGGTGGGGCTGACGGGGTTCGTGTGCCGATGCAAGAAGACCTTCTGCGGGAGGCACCGGTACGCGGAGGAGCACGGCTGCGCCTTCGACTTCAGGGGCGCCGGCCGCGACGCCATCGCCCGTGCCAACCCCCTGGTCAAGGGAGAGAAGCTGCACGGCAAGATCTGATCGTCACGCTCGACTTGATGCCCCTGCAGGGTTCTTCGAATGCCATGCCGCGTTTTCTGTGGCCGGCCGTCGCGACTTTCGCATCAGCTTGTCTCCGATGAGGGTCCCGGAGGCTTAGTCTGACGAGAGCGCGATTTATCTGATTCAGGCTCATTAAGGCTTACTTCCGTGCGTAAGCACTGTCCATAAATTGTAATTTGTAGCTAGATTTTTTTAGCGGCAATTTGTAACTAGTTGATGCTTGATACCATATCGGCATTCCACATTCATATGAATTTGTTGTTTTCGTCAGATCAAATATGGCATATCCATTCTCGGATCTGATTTGTTTGTGTGTATGGTAATATATCAAGCTAGAGCTTATTTACGAGTAAATTGGTACGTGACTGATCTCGGGGCTGCTAGATCTCCACAATTTCTGAGCTACCAGACATGCCCTTTCCAATTGTCTGATGCAGCCTCATCAAGGCTTAATTTCGTGCGTATGGATTTGTTGTTTTCATCGGGTCAAAGATGGCATCCATTCTCGGATCTGAGTTGTTTTTGTAAGGCAATATCAAGGTCATATCTATGAGTAGATTGGCCGAGAAAAGTAATGAATCGCTCAATGGTTGCAACATCAAACGCACGCAAACGACACGCCTTGCGTAATTGCGTTGGCAAATGTTTCCGATGTCTGAAAATTGTAACAGTTGTTTTTATTGAGCACTATTGTACTAGTTTTGTGCCAACACAGGCGCGGCAATGTTTTCGCTTGCTGATCTTGTTCCTTGAGTCTGTGGCAGCTCCACGTTTCCTCCCCACACCCGTATTCTCTCTTCTGCTAGCATAGCCTGCAACGACCGTTTCAGAGGATCATTAGGGGGCAAAAATAATAAGAAGAAAAAGATATACGAGCTAGTACTGTACCTCTTTCTGCCATTTGGTTCTGAAGACGATCACGAACAGAATCACAGTCTGCAACACCGTTCCAATCAACACGCCCACCCAAATCCCCTGCAACACACATGCAAAATCAACGATTCGCCTTTGAGAAAAGATCACCAAATAGTATTTCGTCCTACCGTTGCATTGAGCTTCAGCTTGAAGCCAAACACGGCTGCAAGGGGCAGGCCGACGAGGTAGTAGCAGCCGATGTTGACGAACGCGACCAATGACTGCCACCCGGCGCCGATCGCCACTCCTGCAACCATCAACGGCGACAGAGGCACGAAACAACCGCGTGTGTCAGCGCTTTCTCTTCTCTTCTGAAGAAAAATGTCAATGTGTGATGCAGATTCCAGTACTCAACTCGATCCTACCTGACAGCACCGGCTGGATGCTGTTGAGGAAAATGGTGGCGGCCAGGAGGTACCCCAGCTTGGCGGTCTCCCTGACGACCGCGCCGTCGCCCGTGAAAAGCCAGGGCATCTGCTTCCTCGCCGCCAGAGCGACCGCCGTGAAGATCAGCCCGATGGCAGCCGAGGTGGTCGTGGCAACGACGACGGAGAACTTGGCCGCCTTCGGGTGGTTGGCGCCGAGCTCGTTCGAGACGCGGACACTGATCGACAAGGAACGAGAAAAAAAAGGGAGAGCTACATGTGTCAGTAGCCAGAGCTCTATGAGCTCTTCAGAAATACAAGAAAGGTGCATGCCGAGAAGCACGAGCAATGTTGGACTGACATTACCTCACTGCGGCATTGAAGCCAAGAGCAACCATCAGCGTCCAAAGCTGATAGTTCATGCTGTTACAATGACAACAACAACAGCAGCAGCAGCAACAAAAGAATTGTAAATTTTGAATTAACTACAAGATCGAACTGAAAACAAGTGGCAGTGACTGTAACTGACCATATGGAGATCGCTCCAACTTGAATCTCGGGGTTCTTCAGGCACCCCACCAGAATGAGCACTGCCGTATAGTACCACATCTCTAGGCTGTACTAACGAGACCGAGACGTGTCTATTATTTTCTATGCAGTGAGATTAATGAACACAAGGAGGAAGAAGAAGGCTTACGATACGAACCAGAGCATGATAGCCGACGCGATGGACAGCTTGACGAAGCCGCCGAGGCTGGCGAACGCCTTGCGCGAGAACCCCGTCCACGCCTCCGGGAACGACCCGCCGACGAGGTACGCGAACTGCGCGGCGTTGAGCAGCCACCAGGAGACGTCGCCGACGAGGGCGGCGCCGACCATCCCTCGCCGGAGCCTGGCGACGACGGCCCAGTTGAGCAGCGCGTGCGCGGCGACCACGGCGCCCGAGATGGCCGCCATGGCCCACACCCGGCTCTGCGCCTGGTAGAACTTCTGGATGGGGAAGTTGACGGCGTAGGCGAAGAGCTGCGGCGCGCACCAGCGCGCGTACCGCCCGGACACCGCCGCGACGGCCGGCGACTGGCGGAGCAGCCGGAGCACCGGGGACGTGAGGAGGTAGAGCGGGAGCAGGAGCAGCGACGTGGCCAGGCAGATGACCCAAGAGCGCTGCATGTACACGCCCAGCATCTGGAGCTGCCCGGCGCCCACCGCCTGCCCGCACAGCGTCTCCAGCGCGCTCCCCATGCCAAGCTGACGCGACGAGCGCAACGGAGAAGCCAGAGCGACATGCTTAGCTTACTACAGGGCTGAGGGCCTGAGGCTGATCATAGACGCGACGCGCGATCGGTGATGGTTACCAGGAGGCCGAAGGCGAGGCCCTCGATGACGCCGTTGACGATGGAGACGGCGGCGAGCTCGACCTTGCCGATGTGGCCGACGAAGGCCGCGGTGACGAAGGCGATCAGGAACTGGAAGACCGAGGCCAGGATGACCGGCCCCGCGACGCGCCACAGGTTCTTGGACTCGCCCGACCAGTTCGCGCGCCCGGACACCGCCGGCGCCGGCGCCATCCCTGCTCCAAGACCTCCGGTGCACGCACGAACTATACACTACTAGCTTGTCGATGCGTACGCACACGCACTAGACGAGCCGTGGCCTCTGGCCTCCTTTTGTACGCACAGGTCAAGGTTGGGTCCAAAGTTCGCAGCTGGGTTGACCCGGCGTAGTACGTCATGTCCCGCATGGAAGGAGGGATGCGGGACACCGAGCAGAGCTAGAGCTACCGCCGCAAGCTTGTGGCGCGCGACGTGGAGCGAGGGGTTGTTGGTGCACGCAGCCATTGTGGATAGAGCTCGCGCGGCTCCGAAGCTGGAGCCAACGGGATGCTTATCCGACGACGACGCCCTGGTGCGGTGCGGAGCTGCTCGCTGCGGCAGGCTTTGGGTTGGGGTCTGAACTCTCAACATAGGAGGTGCGGCGGCTGTGGCAGTGACGCAGTGTGGCCTGGATGTGATTCAGGTGTGCGGTCTGTGAGCGTGACGGTGCGAGTCAAAATGCGTCGGCGGAAGCGGAGTGTCTCGACAGAATTATCCTATGCTTCAAGAGGCGGTTTCGGGGTTCAATTTGGTCGCAGATTTTTGAGTTTTGAAGTTCCATGCAACTGGTATTTCATCAGCGTGCTCGCACAATCGGCAGTGAGTGAAGTTCAATCAGCTCTGAAGTCCAGTTCTTCATCACATAGCCACAGAGGAATACGTTGTGTACCTCCGAACATCTTTCTATCATCAAGGTTGGGAGTCTGAAGGTGTCTAGCATCCATTCAAGTGTTTCCTTCAATTACTTCCACTGTGAAATTCTATACACACCTTCAGGGTTGGTGCTAGCACTATGACCCCAATAGTGTAATCTGAAGGCTAATCAAAGCAACAAAATCAATAATTCAATACCTGTTATTGAATATCTCGGCACATTCTGCGGTTGGGTTTTAGCTTCATCACAAAGAGAGACCCATATTGAACAAATGGTAAACAAAAGAAAACTGAATTAAGGACAATTCAAAGAAGCACAACGTGTAACGCGGTGTCAACGTCACGAGGCAGGTGCAGAAAAACTTCAGAGTTCATATGAACTCTGCCGTCTGCTCCTCCATGCCTCGGTGCCAGACAGAATCACCATATATCAAAGCATTCAGGAGCATAAAACAATGTTGTTTCACACAATTCCAATGGCCTAAACAAGCTAGAGAAGGAATAAGTTGAGATCATGAAACAAAGTTGTTTCACAGAGTTCCATTGGCCTAGACAAACTAGAGATGAAATAATTCGTGTACAGTAATCACACGACAGATTCTACTAACTATCCTTGATTCTTGTTTGAAATCCATCTATTGCCAGATAATCTGAAACAGAAATATAGAACAGCACGGTTCTTCACCTAGTGATTGCTAAACTTGGTACTACGTAACACCATGGCAAGTCCACTGCATAGATCAAACATCAAAGATCACAGATTCCCATCATGCATGCTACTGGAAACTTTTACGCCGCTCATTGAACTAATATTGACTGGAAAATATTAAAGTTACAAGCTGGATGATTCGAAACTTGGAATACAGAAAGAAATGATTAGTCATGATTGTATTATAGCATTCACAAAATAGACCCTATTCACCCATCATACACAACCACAGCCTGAAACCTTTAGGTCATTCCTTGAGACAATGTTCAAACAATAGATTTATGCTTATTCATCCAGTTAATGTTGATTTTTAGCATCAGTAATAGTAAAACACGCACATGCCAATAACACAGATTGCTACAGACCTAACTGTAGTATGTCATTATAATCTAAGAGGGTGTTTGGTTTGAGGACCTCAAGACCTCAAGCGTATGGTTAGCTTAAGAGCAAGGAATAGGTTCCTCCCACCAAATTTCATGGATGACTCCATGCTGATGGACCATTCCATTCCAGATGAGGTGATTCCTAAAACCATACATCCCATAAATTTTTTTAACAGATATCCAAAATCTGAATGCAAAGCAAGGCAAATGTTAGGGCCTGTTAGGTGCCCCAGATTCAATACTCTCTACTCTGCATCAGGCTGGCGGGCAGGTGGAGGTTCATGTTTTGGTATTGCTTACTCAAAAACATGTTGAACTGCATATTGGAACACAAGCAATGATGTATCTCTCCTCCATGAGGATTCATATTTGACCTAAATAATGCAGGAGACCGCATAGTTTGCCAATGCATTTCCCAAGCAGTAAATAGCAAGTGAAAAACAGAGTAGCCATGCAAGAAAATAAGTAAGCAAGATAGTACAAATAATTTAGCAAACTTCAATTGAAGAAATATGAACATGGTCAAAGTTCAAGGCAAGAGCACAACAAATGTACCTATAAATTTCGATGACAACTTTACACTTCGAAAATACCAGCCGCGACAGCTTATCACAAGTACTATTACCAGCCATGCATCATTCTACTTCTCTCCGCACTGACAACAAACCATGGGAGCTATCTAAGATGCAATCATGCTATGATGTAACATCCACACCGACAAGGATCAGAAATATCACCAGCCACTGGTGATCTAAAACGCGATCAGACTGGCAATTACAAGCATACCAACTACCAGAAGCAGCACCTTCAAGTACACATCAACTTGCTGGCCTTGTGGCGCCTGCCGCGGGAAGCCATACCCATGCCACCCATGGAAAGAATGGCCATAGCCATAAGGAAACCCTGCAGCAGGTCCGTAGGCAGTAGCCTGAGGGAAACCATGCACCTGGAAGCTCAACAGAGGAAACAGCCCTCCAATGGCAGCTGAGAAAGTGTAGTTTCCCCACCGACCACCAGCCACAGGAGCAGCACCACCGGCACCCATGAACCATGGGTTCTGGTGCGGGTAATGGTTGTTGTGGTCTGGCTGTGGGGCAGTGGTTGGCCGCTGCCCTGTCGGCCTGCTGGGGATCTGAACACCGGCCACCGACCTCGGCCGTGGTGCGGTGGAATTGCCACCTCGGCCGTAGAGGGGGACAAGCTTACCCTCCTCGACGATGGCCTTGCAGACGGGGCACTCCTGGGAGTGCGCGTGGACATGGAGCCACTCGTAGAGGCAGGGCCAGCAGAAGAGGTGGCCGCAGAGGGTGACCACGGGGTCCTGCGCCAGGTCCAGGCAGATGTTGCACTCGAAGCTGCCCGAGTCCTTGCTGCCGCCACCGCCGCCGCTGTTGGTCCTCGCCATGGGCTCGCTGGCGCGGCTCGCAATGCCGCTGGAGCTGGACTCCGATCTGCAGGATGGGGAGATCAATCAGTGCCCGATCCGACAAGAGCAGAATAAAATATACGAGCAGGAGCCGCCGCTACCGCAACCTAAATCTCCGCAAGTTTAGTAATAATCCTATCCTATAATACAGAGGGGACCAAATCAACGGATTCCGATCCGACATTTCGATTCTACAGCTTCTGCCTTTGAACAAAAAAAATATACAAAATTGAAGACCACTGGAATCCGTCAAGGATCATCGAATCTAGGATATTTTCTGGATGACGTCCAACGCGTACATCGAAGGAAGCGGATCTGAATCGGCAATGGAACAACAAGGTATCTCGCAAGAGAAACGTACCCAAATCCGTGCGAAGAGCGCGGCGACCACGCGTTACCACCGGACATCACCGGAGGCCGACGAGGAGCGCGCGGCAGCGAGGAGCCGAGCGGGGATGCGCCGGCGCCCGGCGGCGAGGGAGGGGCCTTGCCGGGAATAGAGATGGCCCGAGCCGCCAACTCGGTGCGGGGACGCCTCTCGAGTCTCGAGACCGACTGGAGCGGCGCGCGTGCGAGCGGAAGTGCTGGGAAACGCCGTGCCTCGCCGTTTTAGGTCGGGGGCGGCCGGGGGCGGCAGGGAGGCGCGGGTCCGTCCGATTCAGATTGCACGGACGGATGGGCGTGAGCGGTGAGGGGTTGGCCGCGGTTTATGGTGGCGTGCTTTCTCCACCCAACGCGTCGTCGGATACTTGGGTGGTGATTTGACGGAGAATTGGGAGGTTGAATTTGGGAGTTGAATGTCTCTTCGTAATCATTACGTTACTATAGCATTTTCGTTTGTATGTGCAAAAAATTGTCAAAAAATTGATTAATTAGGCTCAAAATGTTCGTCTCGCAGAGTACGACAAAACTGTGCAATTAGTTTTTGATTTTATCTACATTTAGTACTCTATGTATGTTATGATATTTTGATGTGATGGGAAATCTTCTTTTTGTATAGTGTATTTGGGAGTTGCTTTTTGGTAACTTAACGCGGCCTTGGATTGATTCGTGAGTCGTGACAGCGCCGCTAGCCATGTTCTAGGCTAGTGCGCAGTTGGGCCGTGCCCTCGTTGTCTCTCTTGATGGCACTGCTAGACGCTGACACGATTCCCTTCGGTGAAAGAAAGATGGGTGAGATTTTATTGACACCACTGTAACGAATTAAAAATGGCTGAAAAAGTCCGTTTCGGAGCATAGTCCTCCGTGTTAAGGTGATGCATCGTGGCTATCACCTTGAATAGGAAAAAAAGTTCCCGTAAACTTGATTGATATCTATTTGTATCGTTATTACTTGTACGATACCGACTAATATTACAGAATTCTGAATATTTTTTACAAATTATGGTTATACATTATGCAATAGTTAAGATTATCCGCATCGTGAGATTTTCGATGTTATGTTAAAACTAAAAGAGAAAAGCGAATTGGCTTATAGTCCAATGGTAGGACAGTCCAGTGGGACGCTACCCACTAGGGTTCAAATCCTGGTGCTCGCATCTTTTCTTGAGATTTTCCTAAGGATTTTCCGACGCTATGCGTTAAGTGGTAAGCGGCGTTCTCGTCGACAAGGAGGTGTTAATGGTGACTTTGAGAATCTAACGAACTAACTATCTTGTCCTAAGTGTCATATATTTATGAACGGAGGTAGTAGTAAAAATGACAGTTAGACATTTGTTTCACTTTATGATACGGACTACCAACTCTATTCCTTTGTTTAAGTGGGTCTCGTTCATTTTTAGACATCAATGACACTGTAGCATGCATGCCCACGCTGTGGGTAGTCTAATAAGGTTCGTGTGAAACACTTGCACTCAACTTCAATTCAAAAGTGAAGTTCCATAGGCCAATCCCAACCTAGAAATTGTCACATAATTTCCGTACTTGTTATATCGCATAGACACCACTCATATATAAACTACATTTCAAATGCATGGTTTTTTCAAATAAAGTCACATCCAATTATCTTTTTTCCCTCTGATTTCCTCTCTTATCGTATTTTATTGGTCTTGGTTCTCGTGAAGAGGTGGTGTCCATATGGTTTCTTCAACTTTTTCTCTATCTTCATTAATTCTCTTATCACATCGGTTTTTCTGCTTACATAATATCATATTTAATATTATGTACACTAGCTGAGGTGAAGGGTTGGGATGACCTTATAGTCAACTATAGGCTAGGAGTGTTCTACCAGTGTGAAAGTAAGCGCTAACCACGCAACAACTCAGTATTCAGTTGAGAAATCCCATGCATCGCGAAGGTACATTTCAAAAGCTCAGATGTAGTTTAGTTTGCTAGATTAAAAGAGTCAAAATATACCATACAACTCGTTTTTTTACATAGATAAAAAGTATCTTTTTAGGTTACCATCATCCTTTTTCATGGGCATGGAAATATGGTTCACATATCTATTATTGTAATGTTTTGCATCCATCTAAAATAGAATATTTTAAGCGATAATTGAGAGTGCTATGACATATTATGGATAAAAACGAAAAGTCGTAGCATTATTTTGGAAACGTGTTACAAACACATACATTTAAATACAAACACATACATACATCACTATTGATAGTATATGCATGCATAACTTACCACTATGAGTATTTTCGAGAGATCTAGCCGACATGTCTTGAGTTGACAAAATCATCACTATCAATAACAAGGACACAAGCATTACGTGCACCCTTTTTCCCGGGGAACGAATAATAATGCATTCTAGATCGAGGGGAACAAATAAAAATATTGCATTCTAGATCTCGAGTCTCAATATCGTGATGTACACTGCCTTGGTAACATCTGGAGCGTGGCGCCATGTTAGGATCGACGACAAATGGAAGTCATGAACGACCTTGCACACGCCATATGGCACAGCACCAATTGCTTCGTCCGGGAGGTGATCAGAAAGCTGAAAGCAGACACACTGACCGACTGACGGACTGACAGGTACCCCTAGAAAAACTCCCAACTCACTGCACATCCCACATCAAATCATTGATAAACGCAGAAAGCTGTCGCTAACACGGACGGGTACAAGAGCACTCGCAAGCAGAGCAGCTGCGTTTTCTATCGAGGAAACGATAAAATTTTGCGAGGCCGAGCTCAGCGGCGAGAAATGTCGTGCACGCGCGGAGAAAAAAAAACGCAAAGGGCCGAGCAGTTAGGAATCAGGTTACAACGCGTGCTCGCCATCCTCTGGAAGCAAAAGGAACGTCCTTCCACTCGGTATTGCCGCATCAGAATTCAGATCGATCCGTGTCGGAATCCCTTGCTTCATGAACTTTGCGTGGAGATGCATGTATGCAAAAAGCTTAACGCCCAAGTAAAAGAGATCATCTGACTGCCGATGCTTGTATAGTCTTAACCCTTTTCACCTGCTGTCCTTCACCGCTCCGTTCGGTCACTGTCCACCTTGTCTTTTGCATTGCCGCCCCTGCGCGGGTCCGACCTGTCACCGCAACGATCCTTTGAATGACATCGTCTCTCGTCTGCATTCGATGTTGTAAGTTGTAATTGTAACTGTACACGCTCAACTGCAACTGGTGAGTGTCTCAATCATCCATTTTCAAACCCAAATCCTAATGTTCTAGATTGACACCTGTTGTTGTGCTATTACGGACGGCAGCACGAATGCTGCAGCTTGTGAAGCTGATATCAAAAATCAAACCCGAAGTTGCACTGCTGCAATTTTTGTTCATGTAGTTGGAGTCGTGGTAGGCTGGTAGCCACTGCATGTGCCATTTCAAACGGAAATTGTGGAACATTTCTAGCAACCACGTTCACGTCATACTCGCGCATAGTTTTCTTAATTGTACATGCCCTCGTAGTTATCATAGAATAATTTACACGGCAAGACAAGACGAAAAAGGGAGGGAAAGAAATGCAGAGTCTAGACGCGCCTCGAACGAAGCTAGTCCTGCAATCTTGCACCGGCAGGCAGGACGAGAACGAGAACGCGTCGCACTCGTATGCATCCGTCAGCACGCGAAGACATCGTCGCTCCTCGCCTTGACGGCGCCGAACCCGGCGCGGTCGGGGCCGAACTCGCACGGCTCGTCCTCAGCGATAGTCCCCATGGCCGCCGCGCCGCCCTTCTTCCGCGCCGGGCCCCGGACGGCCGGCAACGCCGAGATGATCAGGGACGCCCCGGCGCCGGCCTTCTTGCCCGCCGCCCCGTGTTCGACGCTCTCATCCGCCGGCTCGGCCGCGACGCGGCGCGGGTGGTGCCTGGCCGCTGCCGCGGCCCGGACGAGGTCGTCGGCGGTGTCCGAGCTGACCCGCAGGCGCAGGGACGCGTCGCCCGCCCCGCCGCTGAACCCGCGCCCAACGACGCCGGCCGACGACCCCGGCGGCACGCGGCGCGCGGCGCCGGACATGCCGCGCACGTAGAGGTCGCAGGCCGAGTCGCACGCCCGCGACAGCGCGCGCACCGGCGCGCCCAGGCACACGCCGAGCCTCCCGGCACAACCGCTCTTCTTCATCCGCGCGCGCTCTGCGTGGACTTTGGCTTCCGATTCCCAGCGGGAGAGAGGAGAGAGCCAGACACACACAAAACGAACACTACAAAGCTAGGGTGTCTATCCGACAAAGCGATGAGACTCGCGGCATTTTATAGAGTGGATGTCAACGCAATGGCTGCGTCGGCGTGTGTGGCCGTGTGGAGCGGGTGATGAGCACAATGATGGTTACCCTGGGTGTTTCCACCGGCCTGCCTTTAATATAAATATTGTATGTACTCGTCTGAACGTGGCAAATTCCTACCGAAAATAATTTCTGAATGCAGCGAAGTCCAGGTGCTGGCTCTTTGAACAGGTAGCAGTTTACCTTATTTGCTTCCCTTGCTGGGTTTGTACAACATGTTTAGAGTTGTTTTATCTTTAAAAAAATGTTTAGAGCTGTTTGTCTCGGCAGATGGCGTGGAAATGAAGGGGGATTTGGGTTTCGGGGGAAATGGAGGGGCAGTTGTTTGAGCCGGATAACGCGCGAGCGGCGGCGGCTGACGGCTCATTGGTGCCCGCCCGACCCGTATGCACGCATGTGTCAGCTGAACGGGAAACAAGAGCACTCGCAAGCAAGGCAGCTGCGTTTTCTATCGAGGAAACGATAAAATTTTGCGAGGCCGAGCTCAGCGGCGAGAAATGTCGTGCACGCGCGGAGAAAAAAAAACCGCAAAGGGCCGAGCAGTTAGGAATCAGGTTACAACGCGTGCTCGCCATCCTCTGGAAGCAAAAGGAACGTCCTCCACTCGGTATTGCCGCATCAGAATTCAGATCGATTCGTGTCGGAATCCCCTGCTTCCAGAACTTTGCGTGGGGATGCGCACACATATATATATATACATATATATATATAAATATATATGTATATATATGCAAAAGCTGAAAAGCTTAATGCCCAAGTAAAAGAGATCATCCGCCTGCCGATTT
>OAMR01000047.1:3394434-3428422 GCA_900205405.1 Echinochloa crus-galli
AAGGGCGGCGCGGTCGGGGCCGAACTCGCACGGCTCGTCCTCAGCGATAGTCCCCATGGCCGCCGCGCCGCCCTTCTTCCGCGCCGGGCCCCGGACGGCCGGCAACGCCGAGATGATCAGGGACGCCCCGGCGCCGGCCTTCTTGCCCGCCGCCCCGTGTTCGACGCTCTCATCCGCCGGCTCGGCCGCGACGCGGCGCGGGTGGTGCCTGGCCGCTGCCGCGGCCCGGACGAGGTCGTCGGCGGTGTCCGAGCTGACCCGCAGGCGCAGGGACGCGTCGCCCGCCCCGCCGCTGAACCCGCGCCCAACGACGCCGGCCGACGACCCCGGCGGCACGCGGCGCGCGGCGCCGGACATGCCGCGCACGTAGAGGTCGCAGGCCGAGTCGCACGCCCGCGACAGCGCGCGCACCGGCGCGCCCAGGCACACGCCGAGCCTCCCGGCACAACCGCTCTTCTTCATCCGCGCGCGCTCTGCGTGGACTTTGGCTTCCGATTCCCAGCGAGAGGGAGAGGGAAACAAAACGAACACTACAAAGCTAGGGTGTCTATCAGACAAAGCGATGAGGCTCGCGGCATTTTATAGAGTGGATGTCAACGCAATGGCTGCTTCGGCGTGTGTGGCCGTGTGGTGGCAGTGATGAGCACAATGATGGTTACCCTGGGTGTTTCCACCGGCCTGCCTATATAAACATTGTATGTACTCGTCTGAACGTGGCAAATTCCTACCGAAAATAATTTCTGAATGCAGCGAAGTCCAGGTGCTGGCTCTTTGAACAGGTAGCAGTTTATCTTATTTGCTTCCCTTGCTGGGTTTGTACAGCTATATGTTTAGTTTAGAGCTGTTTCGTCTCGGCAGATGACGATCTTGTCTGAGACGGACAACGCGCGCGCGACGGCGGCTGACGGCTCGTTGGCGCCCGCCCGTATGGTTGATGACTGCACAGCGAAGGGAAACCTGTATCGCTGTGTGTTGGCTGCAGGTTTTTTTCAGCGCTAGTACGTATCGCAAACAGAGATGTAAGTGTCAACCATAGAAAATCGGGGGCCCAGTTGAGGCTGTACAACACGCCACGCGAATCCCCTGCTTCATGAACTTTGCGTGGAGATGCATATATGCAAAAGCTTAACGCCCAAGTAAAAGAGATCATCTGCCTGCCGATGCTAGCTTGTAGTTACCTCTCTTGCCATCATTGTCGTCGCCTCTCAAGTCTTTTTTTCGAAAGACGCCTCTCAAGTCTTAGCCCTTTAACCCCTTTTCACCTGCGGTCCTTCACCGCACCGTGCGACTGACTCACTGTCCACCTGTCTTTTGCATTGCCGCCCCTGCGCGGGTCCGACCTGTCACCGCAACGATCCTTTGAAGGCCATCGTCTCTCGTCTGCATTCGGCCGGTGTTGTAAGTTGTAACTGTACACGAACAACTGCAACTGCTAGGTGCAGTGTCTCAATCATCCATTTTCAAACCCAAATCCTAATGTTCTAGATTGACACTTGTTGTTGTGCTATTACGGACAGCAGCGCGTATGCTGTAGCTTCTGAAGCTGACGTGAAAAAAAATCAAACCCTAAGTTTTACTGCTGCAATTTTTGTCCATGTAAGTTGGAGTCGTGCTTCGTGGTAGCCACTGCTTGTGCCATTTCAAACGGAAATTGTGGAACATTAATTTCTACTTGCAATCACGTTCACGTCATACTCGCGCATAGTTTTCTTAATTGTACATGCTCTCGTAGTTATCATAGAATAATTTACACGGCAAGACAAGACGAGAAAGGGAGGGAAAGAAATGCAGAGTCTAGACGCGCCTCGAACGAAGCTAGTCCTGCAATCTTGCACCGGCACTCCGGCAGGCAGGACGAGAACGCGTCGCATTCGTATGCGTCCGTCAGCACGCGTACATGTCTTCGCTCCTCGCCTTGACGGCGCCGAACCCGGCGCGGCGCGGCGGCTTCTGCGCGGGGGCAAAGGGCGGCGCGGTCGGGGCCGAACTCGCACGGCTCGTCCTCAGCGATAGTCCCCATGGCCGCCGCGCCGCCCTTCTTCCGCGCCGGGCCCCGGACGGCCGGCAACGCCGAGATGATCAGGGACGCCCCGGCGCCGGCCTTCTTGCCCGCCGCCCCGTGTTCGACGCTCTCATCCGCCGGCTCGGCCGCGACGCGGCGCGGGTGGTGCCTGGCCGCTGCCGCGGCCCGGACGAGGTCGTCGGCGGTGTCCGAGCTGACCCGCAGGCGCAGGGACGCGTCGCCCGCCCCGCCGCTGAACCCGCGCCCAACGACGCCGGCCGACGACCCCGGCGGCACGCGGCGCGCGGCGCCGGACATGCCGCGCACGTAGAGGTCGCAGGCCGAGTCGCACGCCCGCGACAGCGCGCGCACCGGCGCGCCCAGGCACACGCCGAGCCTCCCGGCACAACCGCTCTTCTTCATCCGCGCGCGCTCTGCGTGGACTTTGGCTTCCGATTCCCAGCGAGAGGGAGAGGGAAACAAAACGAACACTACAAAGCTAGGGTGTCTATCCGACAAAAGCGATGAGACTCGCGGCATTTTATAGAGTGGATGTCAACCCAATGGCTGCGTCGGCGTGTGTGGCCGTGTGGAGGCAGTGATGAGCACAATGATGGTTACCCTGGGTGTTTCCACCGGCCTGCCTGTATAAAGTTATAAATATTGTATGTACTCGTCTGAACGTGGCAAATTCCTACCGAAAATAATTTCTGATTGCAGCGAAGTCCAGGTGCTGGCTCTTTGAACAGGTAGCAGTTTACCTTATTTGCTTCGCTTGCTGGGTTTGTACAACATGTTTAGAGTTGTTTTATCTTTAAAAAAATGTTTAGAGCTGTTTGTCTCGGCAGATGGCGTGGAAATGAAGGGGGATTTGGGTTTCGGGGGAAATGGAGGGGCAGTTGTTTGAGCCGGATAACGCGCGAGCGGCGGCGGCTGACGGCTCATTGGTGCCCGCCCGACCCGTATGCACGCATGTGTCAGCTGAAGTTGATGACTGCACAGCAGAAGGGGAAACCTGTATCGCCGTGTGTTGGCTGCAGGTTTTCTTCAGCGCTAGCACGTATCGCAAACAGAGATGTAAGCGTCAACCGTGGAAAATCGGCGGCCCAGTTGAGGCTGTACTAATCACGCCACGCCAGAAATCGCCGTGAATTGGCCGCTAGTTTCAGAATTGTGCAGCGAACAGGGAAGACCAGAAAGACAAACGGCAAGCCGAAGTCATGATCAAGCAAGTGCTAACAGGGACGGCGTTTGATTTTAATTGCCGCGGGAAACCATAGGGAGAGCGCCGACTTCATTGTCCGGCAAACCATTTGAGAAAGGAAACCGGAGGTAGAGAGCCGACTTGTTTATACGACAAACCGCTTGACAAAACTGGTGGGAGGGAGCTGACTTCGTTGTTTGACCAAAATGACAAGCAACCCAAAAGGACAAAATGCTTTACAATACTAATGTAGGAAAAGACTTTTAGGCCTAGTATTGGAAACTTCAAATCTTTCTTAAAAGTCGCACATAATAGCTGTCAAAACCTGGGAAAGTTCGTCATCTGTATTTGAGTTTGTGTTATGAACTTATGATTGTGCAAAAAATTTAAAGTTCAAACTCAATTGTGTTCCCGGAGATGAAATGATGGCGAATTTCCAGATGGTATGACAAAAGCAACAAAATACACCGGGGAAAATAGAGACCATTGAGTTTGAACTTGAAATTTTATATGTAATCATAACGTGACCTCATTTATAAACGGTGATTTTTTTCAAAAAATTGTTAGAAAACTTCCAAATATGCTTTAGAAGGAATTTAAAATTTTCCAACACACATCAGATATGTGTTAAGTTTCTAGAGTCTTAGTATAAGGGCATCTCCAAACGGTCCATGAAGGCAGCAACCTCTTCCCTAATTATTTAGTAGAAAACACAAAACAAAGCTTCAACTAAATCATCATCCTATCGCCTCTTTGATTCCCTATTCTCTTCCTCCTTCACACTTCTCTTTTCTTCTCATACATGAACTTGTAGCACAATGGACTAAAGTTGAAAAAAATAGGAAATAAATTAGATAGGGATTTTTCTATTTAGAAGAATATATAAACTAAAAATAGAGAATCAATTGGAGTTACCCTATACACTAACCATGACGTCATAACTTTAAACCAATTAAACCCCACTTAAGAAAATTAAGATTGTTTGAGAAAATAGACTGCAAAAGAAATTTAGATCTAGCTTCTATACATATTTTTTTCGATTATCTATTCTTTGATGTATCTAAAATACAGCTTTATCTTTATGATTACTTATAGAAATAGATTACAAATGCGAACCTATATTCCTAATAAGTATGATTAGCGACAATAGATCATATGTGATCAGCTGTAAAAGTTCGTGGTTCGTGGGGGCGGGACAGAAACAAACCCAACACAAACCAGCGGATTTTTCCCAGGACCATGCTACTCGTACAGATTTAGATTTATGTGGCGCCGGCGAGATCACGACCGTCGATTTTCTCCAATCCAATGTGCATCCGTGCCGAACCCGCACTGATCATCACCTCCCTTCCGGTTTTCGCCGGCCGTCACACTCCCTGTTCTCCGCTCTCTCAGTCGAGTCTACCTACCGCCCCATCCAGTCAAGTGCTCCGCACGAACGGCGGACGAGTACGACCTCGCCGCGATGTCATGGCTCGCGCGCTCCATCGCGGCCACCCTCTCCGCCGCCCACTCCGACGACGATGAATCCGACTCCGCCTCCGGCGACAAGAGCCCGCCGCGCGCATCCGAGCCCACCAGCGCTGACGCCGGGGAGTCCGACGAGCAGCCGGACACCCCGAGCCGCGGCGTCAAGGGCGACATCTCGGAGCTGACCGAGTCCCTCTCCCGCCGGTTCTGGGGCGTCGCTTCCTTCCTCGCGCCACCGCCGGCTGAGGGCGTGCCCAAGCCCGAGGAGGGGGATGATGATGAGGAGGAGGAGGAGGAGGAGGGGGCAGCGGCGGATGGTCCTCAGTCGCCGCGGATCGACGGGATCCGCAGCGACCTGGCGGAGATAGGCGGCAGGGTGAGGACCGGCATCTCGATGCTGTCGAACGCTGGCGCCGTGGCGGAGATCTCTAGGATTGCGTCGTCGTTCCTGCCGTTCGGGCCCGGGGAGGAGGAGGGGCAGGATGAGGGAGAGGCGGTCGGTGTGACAGAGGAGGTGGTGGAGTTCGTGAGTCACATCTCGAACCATCCTAAGACGTGGCTCGATTTCCCCTTGTTCGTCGACGACCGTCACGCTGATGGTAAGAGCCAGTCGCATCAGATTGGAGTGCTTGAATGGTTTATTTTGTTGCTTTGATCGGAGTGTTCGCTAATTGTGTGCTAATTCCGTTGCGATAGTTGTGGATAAGTGAAGAATCAGAGGGTTGACTTTAATAGCGTAAGCTTGTTCGAGTGGTTATACCTAAGACTGAAATTGTGGTTTCGGGAGTGTGGTCAAGACTATTCATCTTAAGTTTCATATGAACTCTAGTCATCTATACACTGCATTGGCTTTAGTGAGGGAAAGTACCAATCGCTGGTTACTCTGCACACTGCTGTGGATCATTGATTATGTTGTAATCAAATATCTGCTCATGTTTACAAAAATTTTGTCATGGAAATATTATCTGAGTTGTGTTTGCATCTCGTTATGATGTTGTGTAGATGTTGATCGAACGGAACCACACACGCTACATGATATAGACTACAGTTCTTTTGCTCAAATCTGCATACTAGGTTACAGCTGTTTTTGGAGTTGACAAATATAGGCTCAAGATATATGAGTTGAATGATTTGGTATTTTTGCATGTCCTTCCATCTTGGCATCATTTATGATGTATGTCTCCTTTTGCTTACTGTACTAGATTGATTTCCTCAGGTTCTTATATATGATATGCTTCTTTGTGTTCAGATTTTGAACTGTCGGACGCACAGTATGGACATGCAGTGGCTATTGAGCATCTTGTGCCAAGCCTGTCATACCTCAGAACAGAGCTTTGCTCTACCAATATGAGCGAAGCATGCTTTTGGAAGATCTATTTTGTGCTTCTCCATTCAAAACTCAACAAGCAAGATGCTGAAATTCTTTCAACTCCACAAGTATGCTCGCTATCCTTTGTTCTAACTTTTCTTCTATGCATGGAATTTCTTGTGGACATGCAGACTACAAGTATCCTAAAGAAAAACATCTGCTTATAGACTTGATTGGGAAGGCAACTTACATAGATCTTCTCGTAAATCAAATCACATACAGATTATGAACTATTAAAATCAAGTAATGGTCTTTTAAATGAGAGATATTCTATCTGGAAACCATTTTCTACTCCCTATTTGGGACCATTTAATTGCTGTCTGATCCTTCGTATGAATCAGTCCACTGTGAGTAAGCTGAGCTCACATTGATCGGTACAAACCTGAGTCTGGGATGGATCTCAAATTATATACTCTATCCCATCCTACTGATTACTCAAGATGAGCTTAACACTATCTGTAGAAAATTAGCTATGGGTCTTGTGTCTGCAGGATAAGGATCATACATGTATACACATTCTTGCTTGAAGCCTAAATAACTTCTTTATTACGAGTTAAAATGGGAATACAGTAACAACAAAAGATTGTATAAGCAGAACTAAACCCAACAGTGAAATTTTAGTGTGATAGATGATGCAAGATCATAAAGCTTGATGAGCATTGGATGATGTAGGCACGCAAAGCTTGATGATTGTCTTTTGATGCAAATCCCCCCTTTATATCTAACCTTTGTTGATCAAGAATATTTTGTATGTCCGTTTCAAGTTCTCCACCAGTTATTAGATAAGTGGTATTTATATGTATGTTCAATATTGTCATTTCTTTTGGATATTCATTTGATGGGGTAATTTTGATTTCTGAAAATTGAAACCTCCAAAGGGGGATCCTATTTTTTTTTAAATGAAGCATTACTCTGTATGCTGGATATCCTTCAGTGATCACTCCTTTTTTCAACTAAACAATTCTCCAATCTAGTCACATGTGCTTATGATACTATGATTCATGAAACCACAAAGAATTGCATTGTTAATGTAACGCTGTGACTTGTCCTACAACCCGTGTTTGTCTCTGGATCACATATTCACATCATACTGTTGTCATTATCATGCACTCTACCATACAGTCAACAACTCAACATATACATAGCATCCATGGAAACTATACTGAGAACTTAACATCCAATGATAAATCTGAGCTTTGGAATTAAAGTTTCTTGCTGCGTTTTGATTAATTAGGAATTAAGAAGTGTGCATGCATACTTCTGTGGATTTGCCCTCCTAAAAATTGTTCCATTTCGTGCAGATCCTGGAAGCAAGAGAAGAACTATTGCAAAGTTCACCAACAAAGAACAAATTATCATCAGAAAACAGGAATGCTCCCTTCACACAGCATGAAGATAGCGTGCTGTCACAATCAAGCATCCAAAATGAGAGTGGAATGTCTGAAGCACCATCATTCCAAGAACCAACTTCTGATCCTTTGCCAAATGTTGAAGCTGATAAGCATCCGATTTCAACCAGTGAGGCAGATGTAATTGACAAGTCTGTAATTCAAGAAGAGCTGGTGGTAAAAACTGAGGCCAAGAGCTTACACATAGAGAAGTCTAAGCCGTACCCCGCACAGGATGATGATGAAAAAGAAGTAGATGATTGGCTACAGGATATGGATCCTGTGCCCAGCAAAACAGGCAACACCGCTTCAACGGGTGCAGGGGAGGAGGAAGACGTATCCTTCAGTGATCTAGAGGATGACTAAGGGACTGCTCTTATGCAATCTCATTGTCAGCACCTAGCGGACCTAGATGGTGGCTTCATGAAGAACACTGGGTGCCACTTAAGAATAGTAAGTTCGTAGCTCTGTGGCTGTGCCATTTTACTGCCTTGTTTTTGGATTGCAGTAGCGGGATCAGGATAAAGTGCCTCTGAGGCATCCTTGTTGTATGTTATATCTTGATGCATCTACAAAGTCAAGTCTTACTCTGTACATAAAGTTCCAAAAACGTATCTGCCTTCTTGCTGTATCACTTCCCCAGCAAACTGCTGCTGGTTTGAGATTCAAATGTAATATAATTAGAATCATCCATAGCTGTCAAATATCGTGCATCACGATACATGATATATATACAGAATCCCTTTTTTCCCCTTGAGATACAGGCACATGAAAACAACACAGCATACGGTACTCCAGATCGAGCACATACCAATATCATGGTTTGGAAATACTAGATGAAGACATGAAAGTAGCACAAAAGTGTGCACACGCATATTCACAATGGAATACAACCTGTATGCCTGTGCATCTTGCATTAATGTCGCAGTAAAGTTGAATTCACATGGAGATGCAGAAAAATCACTGTTCTAAACAGGTTTGGACTAATCAAGAGCAAATACACCGATACATTAGCTTAACAAACCAAATGTATTTCCACTGGTACAGACTGTCCAAAGTGCTGACAAGCTGACTAAAATTGACTCCATTGTGCCGTGCATGAGATTGTCGTCAGGAACACCCTTCCTTGGACACACCGTATTCTTCGACAAGCTTTGTCACAAGTCCCATAAGATCAACAAATGCGCTGAACGATGCTCGTAGAAACCGGGCCTCTACTGCTGCAAAGTACCTGAATTCACAAATCAGAGGGCTGCAGTCAACGTCTTGGTTCAGCAATATGCAGCGGTTAGAGATGCCAGAATGGATATACTAACACAGAAAGCTTGCTGCCTGATAGAATCATCTCCCTATTGACCTTGTCAGGTTGTAACTGCAATCCAGATCCACAAAGTCGCCAGAAAAATAGGGATTTGTTGAGTTCTTCAATGCAACTGATTTATATTGTTAAAAAGTACTAGCAGAATGCGCCCACTTACCTCCTTGTCAACTGCTAATGTTTTGTAGACTATGGAAGCATGTTCCTCAGACCCATAATCGACTTCAAAGTTGCTGCAAAACAATATATTAGTGCTGCATTGTACACTCTACCCATTAACCATCTACAACAGAAAGTCATTCCAATTTCTAAAAGAGCATCATCTATATTACCACAAGAGCATGGTGGTTGAAGGGTCAATCTGGAAACCAAGCAAGCAACTTATACTGATATTAAGTTACCTCTAGTCCCTCAATATCATAATAAAGCTGGGCTTGCCAAACTAGATCTACGAACAACCAATTCCCACAAGTTCAGTCAGTTTTTGCTCCCGAACAATCATTCATGAAAATGCATGGTTTCCTATATAATACATGTAAGAGAAACTACATATTTACTTAAGACACCAGAAATATGCACCCAAGTTTGCATCAAAAGCATTTGAAACTAGGCGGTCTAGATGTTCATCCTCAGCCTCAACCATACGAGCAATCCCAGAAAAAATAAGCATACATAGTTTCATAATGCCTTATTGCCTTGTTCATAAAGTTGAGCAGAGAACTCACTGCTTTACTGGATCTTCCTAATGCCATACAAAATTGACGGCTACTGCTCTGAATATAAATCCTGCTTGACCCTTATGGACAAAAAGGTAGTGCACCATCGTAACTTCCAAAGAAAATGCTACACACATCACTTTATTCTGTTGGCACTATTGCTGATTGCTTTGGATTACTTAGTTAGTCACTATCTCTGAAACAAAACTATGACCAGTGATCTAACACATGGCTTGCCGAGATTCCTCAGTGACCGGCTGCTCCTGCTATATCACTTCAGGTCGAAAAATAAAATCCACTGGCATACTAACAGTCTAAGAGCAACTCCAACAGCCTCTTCGGCAGCACGCCGGGGCGGCGGTGCACGGGCGGCAGCGGGCGGCGTGCGGGGCGGCGCCAGCACGGGCAGCCCCGGGCGACGACGAGCGGCGGCGGCCAGCGGGACGGCTGGCCGGAGGGGCCACCGCGCCAGAGGATTTGTCCCGGTCGCCGCTCCGGCTCTACCACATCCGGGCTTCCTCTTCGCCCCGGGCGACGGTGACGCCGGCGCGCACTACCTCATGTGTCGTTTGTCCAGCGTCGCCGTGGCCGTCGATTCGCCGCTGCCTCCAGTGTCGCCGCGGCCGTCAATTCGCCGCTGCCTCCAGCGTCGCCGCGGCCGTCGATTCGCCACCACCTCCACCGTCACCGCGGCCGTCGATTCACCGCCGTCGGCCGAGGTCTTTGCTATGGGGGAGGGCAGGAGGCGGCACATCGGGGATGGGACACAGAGAGAGAGAGAGAGGGGAGGGAGAAGAGGGATGGCGAGGAGCTGTTGCTCGGAATCTTTGCCGAGCGAAGGGAGGCGGATGGAGAGCGGATGGAAATACCGACGATGTTGGATCGAGTTTTTTCTCATCTTTTCTTTTTTTTACAGAGCAAAATAGATATAGAGAGGCTGTTGGAGTTGCTCTAACACTATAATACTCCTGCAGGCGCTTGATTATGTGCTGCCGCCTTAATTTTTCATGCTACTGTTACCATAGATCCCAAAGAGTTATTTTCTGCCTAAGCATAACGTTACTTTCTTTGTGGACATCCGTCGAACACAGAACAAGCAGGAGGGAAATAGAATCACTCTGTAGGCTAGCACAGGGCACAGCAGGCACACTGCATGAAGGAGCCGTAAAGGCAAATTGACTGAGCAAGGAAGCTAAGTATGCGAACAGACCATAGCGAGCTAGGATGGTGGCTAAAAAGGAGGGGGACTGGGAGCGGGGCTGGGTCGTTGCCTCGTTGGGAAGGAGAGGACTCACCAGGTGAAGTCCCAGCCGCCGGAGGAAGATGCTGGTGGAACGGAGGCGTCAGCCATCGCGGCAGCGGGAGGCCTGGCGGGCTGGGGGAGGTCCACACGCTGCACGCCAACGCCTGGCCGCTGCGAGCGAGACGAGTTTCGAGGGGGGAGGGCGGCGCTCGGAGTTGAGGCGCGAGGCCGGCGGCGAGGCGAGGCGAGGCGGCGGTGGGGGTTGGGGGCCTTGGGGAGTCTCTGCCGAACTGCTGACTAGGTGGGCTGGGTTAGCCTTTCTCATTTGATATGGGCCATGTAGCCGCTTGGTCCGTGACAAGATGTGCTACTGACACATCCTCTCACAGAGAACGGGCCTCCCTCCCACCCGTGGGTGAAGGGGCTGAACGAAAAGTAGGTGCCTCCTATAGCAGGGCTCCAGTAAGGCTATGGTGTGCTAAAGAACTTTCAGATTTTTGAGTAGGGGGTTTTGCTTTTTTTAAAAAGGAAGCTTCATTAATCTTAGATAATTACGTCAAGGTGATACAATTATATAAGATCCAACCCGGCCTCTGCATAACTAAGATACACACAGCCCATAAAAAAGAAAAAAAAAGCATCATGACCAAAAGATCATGTCGTAGCAAGCTACCACAAGCGACTTCACCTTCATCCGCTTCACAAACCAAAGCAGCTCTTGGACTATGACGTAGGCTCCCGAAACAACGCCTCCAACGAGGAAACAGCACGTGCACGTGCCGACATTGCAGTGACCCAATCAATTAAGACCAGATCAAAAGTTTTCACCCGAGTGAGTAATTCATCTTAATCTAAACAATGCCTTCAATAAGGTCACTGCCAGGTACAACCAACTAAGGTCAGACCTAGGAATTTCTTTCCGGAACCGGTGAATTAGTAACATTACCATCACGACATAGTCACATCGTGTTGCTTCCTCCTTCTTACCAAGCCAATGCTTTCATATAAACCCTGACCCATTTCAAACGGCCACGAATAGGGGGTTTTGCTGGAGTTACTCTGAGTAGAGATACACCTTAATCTCTTCCTGTTCTAAAAAAACCTTACATCTCTTCATAATATATATGTTGTGCCCTTTTTATGGGAAATCTCTTCAGATTCCATACGTACCTTACTTTCCATAATTCCATTTCTGATCGTTCTAGTGTTGGCGACGCTTATTGCTGGTTGTTATCAACGTCTCCCTATAGTGTATCTGTTGCTTTCCTTTCTTGTCATCCTCATATCTTCACTATTAAAATTTTCATCCCCTGGCCTTCCTTTTAGTTTTTTTTGGGTATCCCTATCTTTTATGCTGCATCTCAAATATAAGGTGAAAGGGGGAAAATAATCACACTCCTCGGAGGAGACACAAAGGCTGGCGAGCCACAAGTTTTGTCTTTTATATGCAAAAAAAAAAATCTTATCAGCTGTGGCGACGTCTTTGTTGCTGGCTCAGCTAATGCCGCTTCCACCATGCTAGCACTCCATTAGTGTGTTCAATTGCAAGTTAGAAGGTATCTAGGTTATCGACTAGCCCGAGAAACCACAAAAATTATCAAATACAGACTGATCAAGTGATGTCTACGCTCGTCCGTTGTTTCTATAGGGAATCTATAGGTGACGATCGACCGACCGGCCCAACAACCACCCGCGTGACTCTTATGTGCCCACTTGCTCTCCTAATGGACCCTACACTCAGAGTTCGTGACTCATTTCCCTTCCTCCTTCGTTCCACTTTATATATCCCGCCCCATTTCTCCATTTCTCATCGTCTCTCTTTCTAGTTTTCTCCACTAGAAGCTCCGACCTCGACCGACAATTTTGCGCCGTCGGGGGAGGTGGCTAGGGTTGTACTGGTCGTGTGCCTCACCGTCGGGAGGCGACGAGCCTCAACGCGGGCCGAGGCAGAGGGCCAACGCGGGGACTCGGCGGGTGGAGCCCGACGAGTGCTGGCGGTAGCGGATCAACACGGATCGAAACTCTCAACACCAGATCCAGGCGAAGGAGCTCGATCTCTTGCACGAGATCTAGACGGCGACGACCCATCGAGGGTGGGTGGTGGGTTCTGCGGCAGCAGATCCAGGTGGGCAGCGGAACGTCGATCCCGTTGGCGATTCCAAACAGAGGTGCTCTCTAATGCTTTTTCCCCCTCTTGTTTTTTTACTCTTAAATTTTCTTCCAATTTTTTCTTACCCGTATGCCCCGCGTGACATCCATGTGCCCACTTGCTATCTTGGTGGAGCCTACACCTATAATCCGTGACCTATTTTCCTTTCTCGTTCCACTTTATATATCCCGTCCCATTTTCCTGTTTCTCACTGTCTCTCTTCCTAGTGTTCTCCACAAGAGGCTCCGGCCTCGACCAGCGATTTTGCGTCGTCGCGGGAGGTGGCTAGGGCTGCACTCGCCATGCCCCTCATCACCTGGAGGCGGCGAGCCTCAACGTGGGCTGAGGGCGAGGGCCAACACGAGGTCTTGGCGGGAGGAGCCCAACGAGCGTCGACGGTAGCGGATCGACATGGATCGAAGTGCTTGACGCCAGATCCAGGCGAAGGAGCTCGATCTCTAGCACGGAATCTAGACAACAGTGGCGCATCAAGGGTGGGTGGTGAGATCTACGGCGGCAGATCCAGACGGGCGGTGGCTCATCGATGCTGCACGGTGGCGGCTCCAAACAGAGGTGCTCTCTAATGCCCTTTCCCCTCTTGTTTTATCTTTTCCTTTTTTACCCATAAATTATCTTCCAATTTTTTCTACTCGTAATTTTCCTTCCAAATTAGGAAAAAATATGTCCTAGTTTTTTTTGTCTTCCAACAAAATATTCGCCACTGACGAAGGGAAAATCTATCCAAATCCCTCACGAAACAAGGTAGCTAACTGGTATCCCGAACGGGAAAAAACCTCTCCAAACGGGAAAAACCTTGGTGCAAGCAACCCCACCTACCGGATTTGCGACAACCCAAGGGGAAACCGCTGCCGTTCACGCCGGCCCTGCAGCCCCAACTCCGGCGCCGCCCGCTCCCATCCGTCCTTAAGAGGCACCCGACCCCGCCGCGGCCTTCACCACGATTCGCTCCGATCCCAGAGAAGAACCACCACCTAGCCACCGCCGCCGCGCGCCTCGCCTCTCCTCGCTTAGGAATTCCCGGCCGGCTGCTTCGCTCGCGAGCTCGCTAGCTCTGCGCATCCGCGGCGGCGGCGCTTCCACCACCACCACCCAGGCCCCCTCCCCGGCGTATGGATACGGATACGGATACGGTGGGGGCTACGGCGCCGACATGGCCGGCCACAGCCAGAGCTCCTACAATATCAGCTACGCTCAAAGCCAGCCGCCGCCGCCATACGTGCCCTACGAGCACCGCCTCCCGCAAGCCACCGATGCCGCCACCGTCGAGTACTACCAGTTCCAGGGTGAGGCCATCCCGAGCTCTAGCTACGGCGGGTATTTTCCTTCTACATATCCGCAAGGCGGCGGCTGGTCTCCGGTCTCCGGCCAGGTGGCTGCGCCGCTGCCGACGCCGTCGCCGCCGCGGGCGTCGGCCTGGGACTTCCTGGATCCGTTCCAGGGAGTCGAAAGCTTCTACGACCACCAAGACCACCACCCAGCTCTTGATGCTCCGCCGGCAGCCCATGCTGCGCCGCCTAGCCTGAGCTCGCATGACGCCGGCGCCGGCGAGGATGACGAAGACATTCCCGAGCTGGAGGACGAATCGGGAGTGGTCGTCGTCAGGGAGGATCGCGCCGGGGACGATGAGTGCACCGGCGTGGATGCGAAGCCTGCCGACGAGGACATTCTCGGCGAGGCCGAGGAGGAGGAGAACGAGGGCCACATCGAGTTCAGATCTGATGATGCCAGCACGGTGGATAGAGTGGAGAGTGTGGTGGAGGCAGTGGAAGAACAGCTGAATGATGATTCAGCTGGTGTCGTTGAGCCGCCTGCCGTGCCGGAGATGAAGACGTACGGCGATGACGTCGAGGTGGTGCAGGAGATCAACGTGCAATTCGACCATGCCTCGAACTCAGCTAGTGACGTTTGCAAGATGCTCGAGGTTGGGAAGCTGCCTTACTATCAGAAGAACTCACGACTAATAAGAGGTTCATAATCGATGCATTAATTATATTACTGTGTACTAGATTTCTCTGTCCAAAAGTTTACTGTTTTGGTTTTTTCTTTCAGTTTCGTTGATGTTTTTTTCCTGTTATTATTTGTTGATGACAGAGACGGTTATCTAATGCAAATTGTGTTGCATGCATGCAGTGCCCTCAGTGATGATTTGTGGACAACCTTCAAAGGGCAAGGCGATCGTGCAGTTCGAGGACGAAAATGCTATGGAATGTGGGAACCTTTCGTCTACGTTGCAGAAGCTCTACCTATGGGAAAAGAAGCTCCTTGAGGAAGTCAAGGTTCGCAACACACTTTTACTATTTTGGATTCTAGCTTTATTGCCTTTAAACGTGTGATGCCTTAGCTATTTCCTACTATATGATTAACTTTCAAGTTTCCTAATATTGTCAAGTATGGTTCCTTTTATTTAAATTCAATGAGTAGTTGTAGCATAGTAATGTCCTATGTAACATAATCCCCGTATAGATATTGGTTTCTTAATTTATAAGGAAGAATATGACTATGAATTGACCAGTTTCAATATTTATTTCGCTTCGCAATCATCCTAGCTTTCCTTTGACACATGTAATACCGTTATCCAACTATATTAGACTTGCATATGTTCCTAAAGTTACTTCTGTTTAGATCTGTCTTCTTGGTGCTCCTATTAGTTACAGACTCATTTATTTCTATTTATTTACTTTTTTTTATCACAGACTGTAGAGAAGATAAGGGTGCATTATGAACAAAAACGTAAAGACCAAATCAAGTTGTATCATGGCGGTGCCGAGGCTCATAAGCTTGAAGCTGTTGAAATTGTTGTCAAGAAGCTATCAACAAAAATGAGCATCGCCATCCAAATTGTGAACACAACCGCAAAGAAGATCAACAACACAATAGACGAAGAGCTATGGCCTCAGATTCATGAGTTGATCCAAGGGTAAGCAACATGACTCTCCTAAATTAATATAGTTTCACATGAGTATATATGCAGCCTTTTGTATGCATCTTTACATTAATAGCGCACACCTACTTCACTATTTGATGCTACTTTGATAAATATATTATTCTTCTGATTGGAGACTTTTCAGGTTTATGCAAATGTGGCACACCATGTCAGAGTGCCATCAGGTGCAATGCCATGCCTTGTCCTATGCCAGGTGCATAGACTCAACCATGGCAGATGCAAGATTCAACCAAGGCCATATGGATTTGGTCAAGCAACTGGAGCTTCAATTGCTTGACATGGCTGCCAGTTTTGCTGGACTGTTCAATGCCCAGAAGAGCTACGCTACCTCTCTGAATGGATGGCTGAAGAGAGGAATCCAGTATGAGGCCGAAGTAACTGATGATGGGGTTCCTCCATTTTCACCGGGGCGTTTAGGAGCACCTCCTCTTTTCTCAGTGTGTAATAACTGGGCAGTCAGCATGGGAGAATATCTGAGACTGAAGTAGTAGGTGCAATGCAGACTTTGGCCTCCAATGTTCTGGGCCTCTGGGAGCAGCACAGGTCAGAGTGGAGGAAGGCTGTGTTGGATAGCAGTAATGACCTGGAAAGGGACCTTAGGTCAATGGACATGGATGAACTGGTGCTGCGCAAGGCGGTAGAGGCGCGAAGCAAGAAGCTGATGCTCGCAACCAATCTGAGGGGCGTATCTTCATCTGCACAGGCTTCTGAAGCTCCACACGCTGAAGCTGGTTTGCAAGCGTGTATGAACAAAGTATTTGAATCAATGGAGAGCTTCGCTGCTGCATGTGAGAATGTGTACAAGGACCTGCACCTCCGCGCTGAAGAAGAAAAAGCTTGACTTGATCAAGTGATTGCTGGTACTTAGCGGGGTGACTTTAGGAATGAGAAAAGGATGAAGTAGTGGAGGCGCAAATTAGAGCTGAGTTGGTAAAAATGTGAAATTACCTTTGAACTCCATTAGAATATATCTTCCCGTTTTGGCCCGTGGTAGGAAGTAGGAACCTATATATGACACCGAGACTTGTTTGGTGCGCTAGCTGCTCTTTGTGGAGCTACTGTACAAGTTCTCTTCCGTGTTATAAATACCTGTGACTAGCGTGCAGCCATGGTCCTACAAAGTTTTCTCGGTTCATACTGTGGCCATTATGTTATTATGCGATCTCTTATGCAAGGAGGCAACGGGACTGCAACTTTGCTTCGGCCGGGGAAAAAAACTAGGTGCAGCGTGGATGGCCGAAGAATCAGAAGCTGCTGCTCGCTCGGCTTCCACGCGAGAGCGCTCGGCTCCCACGCAACCAGGCTCGCCGCCCTGGGGCCTGGGCTCATAGGCGGAGAGCAGAAACAAAGCCAACAGCCGAGACTCCCATGCCAACGAATTGGTCAATCGAATTTGCCACTGCTGCCGGACTCGTGATACAATTGCACCAGTCCTGCCCGAACCCCTAGCTGAAGAACCATATATATATATGCATGCCACGCCTTTGGCATGTAGAGGCCCCGTAGATCCTTGACCTGCTTCCCAAACCTTTAAGTGTGCAGTCAGAATAGGGCACTCTATCTGACATATTTAGTTTCTAGCAACATAGATGTGAAACATGTGATTTGTATACATGCTGTCGTGAAACTGATCAGTAATAGCATATTAGCATGTACGTAGGACTGAGTTTGTTTTCCCATCAAATACTTTATATGGTTTTCTTTTTTAGGACAAAATACTTTATATGGTGTGCTGGAATTTCGGGCTTGGCCCAAGAAGCCCACGAAGAAAATTTTAGAATTTCTAAGAAATCTCAAAGCCCTGTGTATGCAATAGGAGGAAATGGTGAAAGTGGTGCAAAACTTAGTCTCACATTGATAGTTGAGAGGAAAGATGACCAACATGGATATTGAGATTGTCTCCACTCCTGCAAACTATATGTGTGGGGAGAGAATAAGAACTCCACTGTGCTCACTCGCGGGGCGTGGGCGTGCGTGCGACACCTGGGTGCACGATGAATCTCACGGAGTCACGGGCCAACAAAAGGCCAACAAAATATAGGGTTTGAGCAATATAATCAAGTCAAGTCATCTCGATCTCCTGACCGTGTGCTGGTCATTGACAACATGGGCCCACGTGCTGGTCCTTGGTGATGCCGGTTAAGGGTGGACAAAAAGCTCGGGCTCGTGAGCTCAGCTCGGGCTCGAGCTCGCCTAGCTCGCCTAGCTCGGCTCGGCTCGAATTCTAAATGAGCCGAGCCTGAGCCAATATTTTAGCTCGTTAGCGAATTGAGCCGAGCCGAGCCGGCTCGCGAGCAGCTCACGAGCTTAATGAGCCAGTTGGAAATGTTGTTTTCTTCTCTTAAAAAATAGCCGACATATATATTATCTTATTATTATTTTGTAAAATAAATATTTAGATAATTAGATGTTTGATTATATTATGAGACCTTATTAATGTAAGGCCTTGAGATTTTATTATTTAAAGACCATAATGTGGGTTAGACATGTTCATCAAACATGTCGTTTGTGTTTTAAATTCATATTCTAATGGTTAAATTCATTGCTAAATGATGTATTAGTGATGATTGTCTAGTTCCTTCTAGTTCTTCAGTCCTCCTAGAGCTACAGATTTATTTTACTGACAAGCTCACAAGCTGGCTCGAGCTAGCTCGAGCTCGTTTACGAGTCGAGCCGAGCCTAAAGATTAGCTCGTTTGTTTAACCAAGCCGAGCCACCCTCGTACCAAGCTTTCACAAGCCGAGCCGAGCCAGGCTCAGCTCGGCTCAATTCCACCCCTAATGCCGGTGTGGCTGAGGGCCACGCTCTTGCGGCGGCTCAGCGGCATGCACGCAGGCTCGAGGCGTCCCTCCGCCGCGTTGGTGCTAGGACGGCTCTAGGGCAGCGAGATGGGCAGCGGCGACAACTCGACAAGCAGGGCTGCAGCTGAACAACGGCAAGCAGAAGCGAGACGGGGCTTGGACTGTGGGCGAGGCTACAAGCGTGCAGCGGCGACAACTCGACAAGCAGGGCTACAGCTGAACAACGGCAAGGCAGAAGCGAGGCAGGGCTTGGACTGTGGGCGAGGCTACAAGCGTGCACGCGTGCGGTGTCACGGCATCCCGTCGCCGCAGCAGGGCACGACATCGGTATGAAGCGGGGCAATGACGGCAACACGACTAGTGGCACGCGGGACAGCTTCGGTGGTTAGTCAAGGCGACGGCGGTGAAGGAAGCGTCACCAACAAACGAGGAGCACGGCTTGAAGGCGGGCACACAAGCAACAACGGGCTGCGGTAAATCTCTGGCTCGAGGCGTCCCTCCGCCGCTTTGGTGCTAGGACGGCTCTAGGGCGGCGAGACGGGTTCACGTCACCCGTGCGATGCTACCACGGTCTATGTTCGCGGCTCGATTGCGAAGGCTAGGCCGCGGCCAGGCAGCGGCGACAACTCGACAAGCGGGGCTGCAGGTGAACAATGGCAAGGCACAAGCAAGGCAGGGCTCGGACTGCGGGCGAGGCTACAAGCGTGCACGCACGCAGCAACAACTCGACAAGCGGGGTTGCAGCTGAACAACGGCAAGGCAGAAGCGAAGCGGGGCTCGGACTGAGCGTGAGGCTACAAGCGTGCACGTGCGCGGTGTCACGGCATCCCATCGCTGCGGCAGGGCACGACAGCGGTATGAAGCGGGGCAATGACGGCAACACGGCTGGTGGCACACGGGGCAGCCTCGATGGTTAGTCAAGGCGACGGCGGTGAAGGCAGCGGCACCTGCAAACGAGGGGCACGGCTTGAAGAGCGGCACACAAGCAACGATGGGCTGCGGTAAAGCGAACGGCACACGGGCACAAGCGGCTCGAAGGCCGGGCATGAGAGGTTCCATCGGCACATAGCCGCCAGCAATTTTTTTTCCATAATTGCACCCAAATAGGCCCAGGTAGCACAACATCCCAATATACTCTATGACGGCTTGCTAGTGCAAAATAGGCCAAAAACAAGTAACAACAGTTCGGATAGGACCGGGTGACCACGGAGTAGCCATTGCGCCAATTGATGCCAAAACGACCCATGCTCCTAGCTATTGCTTTTCCTTTTGGGGTGTGTGTGTGTGGTGGTGGTGGTGGGGGGGGGGGGTGCGTGTGCGCGCGCGTGTGCGTGTGTGTGTGCGCAGTGTGTTGCTGCAGGATTTAACTATGATCATATATATTTAGCTAAGCAACTAGAGCTTTAGGTGCAAGATATGACTACCAGTTAGCTTGATGCTTGGTTCAATGCCTAAAAGAGCTCTAGAAGGGAATTGAACATGTGCCTGCAATAAGTAATGGCACGGTTCCTCCCTTGACACAAGGGCGCTTAGGTGCACCTACTAGTTTCACCATCTGTAATTTTTAATAGCTATGGTATTGATCTTTATGAAAAAAATTCACTTTATTTTTGTAAACTTATGTTGTGTTCTTTTTATGGAAAGTGAAGGTAGGTGTTATATATAGTGGATCAAGTTTTCACGAAATAGTATCATAGACTTTTGTTAGTGCTTAACACACATAATAGTATTATGTCATTTTATTTAATGGTCAATGACATATGTGGAATCAACATGTTGCTCTTTAAGTTTTTTCATGTGACAAAAGAGTAGAGTTTTGGATTTGGTCAAGCAACTGGAGCTTCAATTGCTTGACATGGCTGCCAGTTGCTAGACTGTTCAATGCCCAGAAGAGCTACGCTACCTCTCTGAATGAATGGCTGAAGAGAGGAATCCAGTATGAGCCCGAAGTAACTGATGATGGGGTTCCTCCATTTTCACCGGGGCGTTTAGGACCTCTTTTCTCAGTGTGTAATAACTGGGCAGTCAGCATGGAGAGGATATCTGAGACTGAAGTAGTAGGTGCAATGCAGACTTTGGCCTCCAATGTTGTGGATTCCTAAAAGTATTTCTGCTTTGATTTTATTTCAATTTTCTTCGGTACCCTGCTAGTGAAACTATGTCATTTCTGTTTATCAGTTATTAATCATAGACTTTAGAGAAGATAAGGGTGCATTATGAACAAAAACGTAAAGACCAAACAAAATTGTATCATGGTGGTGCATTATGAAGCTCTCAGCAAAAATGAACATTGCCATTCAAATTGTCAACAAAGATAACATTGTCATAAGATAAGAGATGAAGATCTACAGACTTGTTTTTTTTTTTTGTGTGTGTGTGTGTGTGTGTGTGTGTGATGCTCATGGTGGGGATGAACCCAGTTCCTCAAGGATGCTGCAGAAGATGAGATCCAGGAATGTCGACCTGTCCATCTGAAACTCTGAATAATTTCTTCCGTAACAAAATACTGGCAATCGCAGATTCGAGGGAAGCCAAATTTGATTCTGAGTAAACTAAGAATAGGACGAATTTAAATACGAGGAAATAAATATGATTAGTAAGTGGATTGCAATTTAACTACGAGGAAATATGAATCAGTTTTAACTTTTAAGTCACCTAGATATGTGGTAGCGGTTCTCCTCAGTTTTCAGCAACACAATGCATGTTACAGACTTACAGTACATACCAATATATAGGGATGAAATCGGTCGGAAACGGTTGAAAATTTTCACTATCATTTTCTAACCATATTTTTTTATTCGAAAACAAAATCGGAAATGACATTTCGGAAACGGTAGCGATAACAGAAAAGTTGGTACATCCGAAACCCGAAACAGAAATATCGGATTGAAAACATGTCAATTGAAATCGATAATTCAAATCGAAAACTTTGCAAACTAATTTCAACAACCAACGTTATTACACATTTATATATTATTAGTTATGCCAATATACATCAAAAGAAAAAAAACTAATGGAGCTATGTTTTTTTTAGGAACGATGGAGCTATGTAGGGTGGGGATCCATTTCTATTTGCAGCCAAAAAAAAAGAACTTATTTGTAGGCTCACTGTATCATCCTGCCAGGCTAGAAATAAGCATGTACGTGCTATCCTCCACTACATATTGCTTTCACTACCATGCCATTGCATCTTATTAAATCAATCCCACATAAATTTATTTGTGATCGATCGATATGCAAACCAGGGCTCAGGCCGGCCCTCCCTACGTCACGTCATCGCCCAGGAGGCCAGGACAAGATGAGATGAGAACATTTATGCAATTTAGCGTCGCCATCACTCCATCAGTCCATCACACAGGAAAATTATGCTGATTAAACGAGTCCCGCCCACATGGACTATGACACTGTTGGAACACAAGAAACGAATCCCCCGGTCCGAGCGCCATGTTCGTTTGGCTTATTAGCCACCAGCCAGCATTATTTTTCTCTCAGCAGAAATCAGCAACAGCCGCAGTATTTCTCTCAGCACAAATCAGCACCAGCCAAGTGAATCAAACACTTAAAATATCAATAATGCAGATGGGAAAGATAAAAGAAACAGTAAAGATGCTGATATTCCTAAATGATGCGGATTCATAAATAAGCTTACTCCTGATGCACCCCGCAAACATCTTCATTTTGCTGGGTTCACAGGGCATTTTCTTACCCACATGTGAGTGTACAAGAAACGAACAATTATCACAGTATCACTAATTCAGTATACATTCGTAGCAATTGGCCAAATTACATGGATCCCAAGTTCCCAACAGTATCTCCCTTTGAAGGTAACCTGTCAAGTAACCAAAAATAACCCATCTAACCACTGAAGATTCTTACAAAAGAATTAGACCCCCAAGGCTTTCACAGTCCAGAGTCTCGAGCCATATATCTACATTCTAAAGATTGCGCGTTTCACCATTTCAGTATCCCTGACAAACTATAACCCCTCATAACCGGAATCAAATATTCTCGTGTAGTCGTGTATGCATCTAGTCATGTACCATCCTGCCCTTCACCTGAAGTGCTCTGTGTTGGCATAACTCACTCCCAGCAAAAATAAATTCCACCGTTCGTCTTCTATCACTCGACTTGCTCGCCGATTAGATCGAGACCAACAACCAAGAATGAGACCCCTTGGAACAGAAGGAAATAGAAATGTATGCCTTGGACCGAAAGCAGGCTTCGAGCTGCAGCTGTCAAGAGAAGGAAGGAGAGTGCTAGCTCCTTCCTGTATATCCTATTGTGCTTCTTCTTCCTGGAGTCCTTTTTGAGATGCGATGGCTCCTTTGTTAAGGAGTCCAGGTTGGGTGCAGATCCTACTCTTTGTTGCTTAGATTGCTTCTCGACAAGGGCAATAAGATCGCCCTCGGAAGAACGGCCTGATTTCTTGGTTACAACCCATTCATAGGCACTCCCAAGCTGGAACAAGCCAGAAATCATGGCATTGAATTTGGTTACCGACATGGTATTCTCAAATAATAGATAGGGGACAATAAATGGAAAGGATTTGGGGGCTGGGAGGATGTTCAACAAGGACATGGTTGCTGGAATGTAGCACACAACCCAAGCAGGGAGCTCAGCTTCAGGAATAAACATTGTCATGGGAAGGATGATGCAGAAAAGAGTGAAGGAGTAGAAGGGTAGAATAAGTTTGCGAAGGAGAAAGAAAAGAAATATCAGGTTGAACTTCTTCCAAAAACCAATCTGCAACAAGCGGAAGAAAGGTCAGCCTCATCCCAATGATCCACAAAACGCTATGTAGAAAACTGCGAAGAAAACATGCTGATCCAATGCTCTGTATATATAATGATACATGATAGAGAACTGAATCCCCGATAACAAAGAAATATGCACATCGGTAAGTGCAAGAACTATTTATTACTGATTATCTTCATGTTTAAATATTATTTTCCACTTTTCTTTTATACAAGTGTATCGTGCACAAGCCCGGTTTGTTTGTTTGCATGTAAGTTCAATTTACCCAAGCTTTACTCGTAGGAAACTAAATAAACTTCACTACAACATTAGATATAAACAGGAGTACATGAATGACAAGTCTCAAGAGGAGTGGAGCGCAGCAAACCAGAATGGCAAATATTTAAATCTAGTTGTGTTAAAACAGAATAAAAAAATTGCCAGCACTGTCATATGAAATAATCTACCCAAAAGAATTATTTGTGTATCTCTTTTCTGTTTCTAAAACATAATTCAAGGTTTCATAGGGGCTTGAAATTGTGAGGACCATGATTAGAATCATGCAAGTTTCAACATAAGGAAGCAGTTCAATCTTGAGAAACCCATTTTCAATCCATCATGTGTGACAAGGGGTCACTAGAATTTGATATTATGCTGAGCAATCCAAATTTCAGAACATGCACAAGAAAAGGTCCATACCTTTGATTTAATAATATCCACAAAGCAGAGCCTGAACAACTGCATGGGACCAGAATGCCATCGATGTTGCTGTTTTCTGTATGCTTCATATGACTCCGGCAATTCACACTGGCACTGAAAGGATAATGGTGTAACAGAATTTTGATTGTAATCACAAGCCTGAAAAGAAAATAAAAATATTCACAAGGTGTTACAAATCTATGCAGGTACCTCACACCGTTGTCCTCTCCATCCATCCACCCGAATCCTCAAGTGCCTTAATTCTCCACACTCCTGCGGTTCCGTTGAACCCAAAGAAATTGAGGAAGATCCCATTAACCTGCTGCTCCACCTCAAAGTGGAAGCAGAGGTTTATGTTTTGCAGTCTAGTCAACAAGTTCTCATCCTTGTTCACAAAAGACCACCTTGCCTGAACTAATCCAACATCCTCATTTCCCTGGAAGTTCCACACACAGCTGAGTCAGACAATAGAATCCAGACTAATCCTTGGATAAAAGAATGTAAGCAAAATGTTCACCAAACCTTGAAATGGGGCACAGTTCGCTTCAGGAAGTCTGGTTGGGGTTGAAAATCAGCATCAAAGATAACCACAAACTCATAGTCTTTTACATAGCTGCAGTTCATGGCTGACTTGAGATTTCCAGCCTTGTAACCATCACGGATCACCCGGTGTCGGTACAGAATGCGAACGCCTTCGCGTTGCCACTTCTCCACCTCCTCCCTAATAAGAGCTGATGTGGCAGCATCATCAGAGTCGTCTAGCACCTGCACCAAGAAGTTTGACCTTGGCCAGTCCAGACTGCAAACAGCACCAATAGATTGCTGGTACACCTGCATACAAATAAAGCAAGTAACTGCACAGATTAGCCAATAGTTCCCTGCTTCAAGATTGTTCCATACATATCCAATCTTAGACTCCTGCAGTGGTAACAATTTAGTAAACTGTGGAAAGATGCTCACATAATAGACATTAATTTAATTTTAATATTTTCCTCCTCCAAGCCTAAGATTAGTACAATGTCTGGAATTCCTTAGAATTATTTATTTGTCCAACATCCTATAGTGTTTGGGAATTGGGAGGCCAAGATGCGAAACAGGACAGACACAAGTGTATTTTAGAATCACTACAGTCCCCCCATCCCAAAACTGAATTTCTTCCTTGACCATGAACTCCAATCCCAGAATCGAATTTTTAACAGTTTAACCCACCAAGCACTTGGTAACTGAAAAACCCTAACCAAAATGTAAGTAGTAAATATGTACTATTGCTTTCGGAGTTGTTGCCAAAAATCGAAACCGTTTAATTCCATTTCTAAGTATCACTCCAATCCCCAAATGATACCTAGAACCCTATATCTTGTGTTAGTGGCACTAAAGCCAAGATTCCCCAATCTAAACTATCCTATCCACCACCCGTTGAGTCCGCACAATTGCAGTTTCAGAACCGAATCTTTCGATCTCTGCAACCACTAATGCTGCTAGGGCACTCAACGCCCAATCCCCAAACGTGACCTTGAACACATCCCAACAAAGGAATCAGCAGAGAGTCGAATTGTTTGTTTGCTCTTCCACCTCACCTCCTTCTCGTTGCACATTGGAATCTGCACGAGCACCATAGGAAACTCCCCGGCGCCGGCCTCGACGTCGTCCGAACCTTTGCCGCCGGCCTTGGGCACGGGCTTGATGCCCCTTAGCTTAACCCAGAGGCAGCCGAGGCACAGGATGAGGCGGTCGGCGCTCTGGATCAAAAAGAGCACGACGCACGCGTTCGCCAGGAACTGCAGCGCCGGCGCGAGGTACTCGAGGCGGATGCGCACCCAGGACGCGTACCCAGCGGCGAAGAGCCCCTCGACGGCGAGGAGGTCGGGGACGTCGACGGCGAGGTGCCAGCCCTGGAGGTGCGCGGCGACGTCGACGGCGAGGAGGAGCATGGACAGGAGCAGGAAGGCGCGGAGGCAGCCGTAGAACCTGGTGCGCAGGGCGGGGCTCTCCCCGGGCGGCGCAGCGCCGGCGTCGTCGTCGGTCCGCCCCGCCGCCACGCGCCTCCGCGCGGCGGCGGCCACGGACAGCGCGGCGGAGGCGGCGCCCGTGAGCTTCCCCGCGGCGCGGTGCGCCTTGAGCAGCAGCACCCACGTGATCTGGCGCGCGTTCTTGCCGCGGCCCGCCTTGCCGCCCGCGGCACCCGCCGCCGCCGCCTCCGACCGCGGGACGGCCCAGTCCGGGCTCTCCATCTTCACCACCACCGACGTCCCGCCGCCACCCCGCGCCTCCCGGCCCCACCACTGCGCCATTGGGCCCGCACCTCGCGGCACAACCCAACCCCCAGACGCCGCCGCCCCTTCTCGGCTCCCCCTCCCCGTCGGCGCAGCACCTCAGTGCATCAACGAGACCACCTGTGGGCGAGGTGGGCGACGCCGACACACAGGGAAGGGAGGGAGAGGGGGCCAAAGATTAATACGAGCAGGGGGACGAAGTGGGAAATGCTGGTGAGGTAGGAGGATGCCGGCCGGACAGGACCCCACGAAGGGAGGGAGGGGAGAAGCGGGGCGGGGCGGAGCGCGCGCACGAGGTGAGAGGGGAGCAGGTACTAGCCGAGCGAGGAAGAACGAGCTGCTCACCACGTCGCGGCGGGGATCCAATCCGCCCGAGCTCGGACAAAGCCAACCTTTATGAGCCCTTATTATGATTACCGCGACCACCGCCTCCTAAACCCTAATAATCAATTAAAAACCCCATCTTTTCGTTTCCTTTCTATTTTTTGTTTGGTCACCTTCCGTTCTGCTTCCAGCTGGAGAGCGAGCAAGCCACGGGAGGAGACGGGGAGGGCGCGGCCTTCACGCCGCTAGGCCGGGTGCTAATCACAATCAGCTCGATCAGTTAACTAATCGGCCATAACATAAATGACCGATTAGCCAAGGGAGAATGGTGGTCTCGGGATCCGGCAGGCGTCAGTTTCGGCGGTCAGGCCTGGCTAGGCGCTGCCTCGGCTCGGCTCGGTGGGCAGTCGACAGGGAGCGCGGCGCGTGCGACGCAACGGGCAGCGCAACCAACCAACCGCGGGCACCGGCAGCGAGCGAGCGAGCGGGGCAGCGGAAGCGACGGGGCACGTGAGGTGCGGGCGAATGATTCGTCGCGTGGAGCCGGGGCGGGGGCTGTCGGTGGCGACCCAAAACCCTCCCTGCCCCAGCCGGCCGGCAGCTGGTAACTGCATGCATGACTGCGCTGCACGACGATGTCACGGCCGCGCCTGTGCCTGTCACCAACCACCCGTCCCGTCCAGGGAAGCGCGGGGTCCCTCCCCTCCCCTGGGGCCGCGCCTCCTGTCGGTCGTGCTCGTGCCTGCGCCTGCGCCTGCGCCTGCGCCTGAGCCCTGCGGTGCCGGCTCCGGGAGGCCCGGCGGCCGTGGAGCAAGCGGACGACGAGATCGCCGGAACGATCTAGCCCGGCGGGAGTTACTGCAGGCGGGTACCAGATCGCGTCAAAAATTGGGGCCCGGCCAATCGCCGAAGTTACAGCACAACTGCGCAGCACGCCGCTGCACTGCGCTCATGGCCCCGAAATCGGCTCGCGAAGGGAGTACCGAGCCAGGTACGACAGCATCAAAACGGATCAAAGTTGCAGGCGAGATGGAGCCCTGCCAGGCAGCTCGCCGGCCAGGCAGCCATCTTGGCCCCAGGCGACCGAAATCGGACGCCTGGGAGCGCTGCCTGCGCCAGGCAGCTTTGCGCAGGCGCCAACCAAACAAGCCCTAAGCCGGGGGTGGCAGCAGGCAGCGGTGATGGCGTCCTGCGGATGTTTCCTGAGGCCGGCCCTGTGCAGCGGCACTGCACACCCAACCAAAACGGCAGACCAACACTGGAGGTTATGGTTATATTTGGCTTCCAGAAGGTGATTCTGCCTCCTTCCTGAACCTGCTTGGGTTGTTAGGTGTCAAGGCCATGGACATATCTGAGGCCTGAGCTATGTAGTCCATTTGAAGAAAAAGAAAGGAAAATAAACAAATAGATAAATGAAGTTAACTATAAGATAATAATGCAAGAAAAGAGGCGTTAGCTTTTGAGACTAGGACAAACAAGAGATGTTTAGACAACAGAACGAGCCCAAAACAAGCTTTACATGATTGATAGATAGTAGTATAAGATACATACAGAAAGAGTCTCAATTTAATAATCTTCAAGTGGTCGAATAGAAAAAGAACAGCAGGATCAAGAGATCCAATCAGGAAACAAGATCAGACACGGAATCCGTGCAGGACATGGTTTCAGGAAACGGCAGCAAAAGAAAATATAGTAATGCGAAGGCCACTGGATCTCTCGGCTGATTGATCACTTGGCTGGACTGTAGACGTTGCATGGCGATACTGATACATGCTTGATTTGCTTGAAATTTTAAAGAATCAAGTTCGGGAGGGTATCGTCCCGTATATTTTTCAGACAATCTCTGACCATGCCACACTGCTGGATCCATGTGGCGCCGTTCCTGAAATGTTTGAGGCCCTCCATGTTGTACCCTACAGGTAGATGGAGCTAGGCTAGAGGGACCGGCTTCGTTCCATCAATTTTGTTTGTGATGCAAAGAGGGCCATGGTAGCCGTGAAAGGGGGGACAATGATGATCTACGTTTGTTTTAGGGACTGATTCGTCCCCCTTTCTTCATGAAAATGACCGTCCCAAGGCGGGTGCGTAGAGCTGTTATGCAGACTTGAACAGCGTCGATTCTCCCTCCAAATCAAGACATCATTATCATATCAAAAAGAGTGAAATCTTCTACATCAAAAGAATAGTTACGATATACTGAATGATATGGGTTACTGCGTCATCTCTGAAAGGCAGAAAACGGTGAGCCAGAAATATGCTAGAAACAAAGCATCCAAGATTGGATCTCGCAGCAGATGCTCCTATGTGCCCAGGCAGCGACAAATTCCCCTTGCCCCCCATAGACAGCACCCATGGCCTCCATGATAGATCGATAGGTGATAGCACAGAGGAGATGACAATCGGGGCACGAATCCTGTCCCGACACCAACGCTTTGGATCAAAAGAGCAACTCCACTAGGGCCTCTATATGGTCTCTACTCTAAATATTGGAGGTCCGGAGAAAAACACAACTCCAACAGGACCTTTAAATGACCTGCATTTTGCATAGGCCTTCAAATCTCTCCTCAAAGCTTCCATTTCTAGAGGCCCTCCAATTCTCCCTCCAACAGTGGGTCCCTCCAAGCATACGGCTGACAGGTGGACCCATGGAGAAATAGAGGTCCGAGTACATATATCTATTGGAGTTGAGTGTTTATTTTTTAGAGATGGGCCTACAAATGAGTTTTGAAGGCCTCAGTTTGAAGGACTCTAGTAGAGTTGTTCTTAGTTCTCCATTTGTTGTGCCTGGTAGATCCATCATCCACGGGCCTTCATTTGGTACGTGCAGCGAGCTAGCTAGCTGGACATTGTCAGGTTCAGGCAGTTGTGGAGCCAGGAGCCTGAATGATGTCCGTGAACGAGTATACGGTGTGGGCGCGTACGGGCAAGGCCAGGCCATGTGTGCCTGAATGTCAGACTTGCATCGCGGGCAGTTCATTTCCTCCATCTCATCGGGCAACGAGTGAGAAATGTTAAGGTTTCTTATCGTTCCAGGCATGCCAAAAATGGTCTTCAGCAATTTACAGCGGAGGTTATGTATGGCAACGGAACCTGATACTAACGTATTACACCATATGCTATCCGGAACTTGCTTTCTTAAGGCTGACCAGTGATGCAGATCATGACACATTATTACGCGCGATCGTACCGTGATCATACCCCCACGCGCAACGTCCGAATCGGCCTTAATGCGCAGAAGCCCAAAGCTTGCTTATTCAGGACCGGGCTTGCTAGCGCCCGGACGTCCGACGGTGGTTAAAATATCGGACGGTACTGTAGCATGCAAAATTCCCGCCGTAACATGTATGTAATGTTGCATGTAACATGTAAACTTTTTTGCAACATACAAAATAATATATGCAGTATCATAGAATAATATCTGAAACAAAGAAAGTCACCGGTTGCAACATTGGGGACCCCTACAGAAGCCGACGCCATTGGATATCATCCAGTTGCTACGGGAGTTGAGTAAAAATTCCCACCGCAACATCAGAGCATGTTTCATGAAACATGCCATTCATATAAAACATCCAATCGAATTCCATACGAAACATCCAATCAAACTTCGTGCAAGACAAGGCTATTACAACATCAAAATTATACAACTGCAACATTAAAAAAATCATTGCAACCAATGCAGCATCCTAGATCTATTTTTGTAACGTTCACATCAAACAGTTGCAACATTCTTCTAGATCATCCGAAACACGTGAAACATGCTGTTACAACATGGAGCAAAACCCTATAAAAAAAGAGAGCTGAACGAGGAGGAGGAGAAGGACGGCGACGGGCAGAGACGACGGCGGGCGGCGAAGACAAGACAGCGTCTACGGCGGTAGCGGCGTCGGCGGCGAAGCGGAGACGAGAGAGGCCGGCCTCGACGTGGAGGAGGAGCTCGACGTGGCAGCGGAGGAGCAGGAGCTCGACACGGAGGGCGGCGGTGGAGGGGCCGCGACGCGGAGGAGCTCGACGTGGCATAGAGACGGCGACGCAGAGGAGGGCGGCGGCGGAGGTCCGGCGACGGCGAAGCAAAGACGAGGGAGGCCGGCTCGACGTAAAGGTCCGACGGCAGCGGCGCGCGGAAGTCCGGCGCGGCAGCGCGGAGGAGGACGGTGGCGCGCGGAGGGCGGCGGCGCGCGGAGGTCCAGCGCGGCGGCACGGCGCGGGAGCGAGACGAATCAGCGGCGGCAACAACGTGTATGAGGTTTTTTTAGAAAGCTGGATACGGCAGTTTAATAGATACGGAGTACTTGTAGATGGAAATGGAGCTGAGCGTCCGATGCGTCCGGACGCCCGTGGCCAAGCATTACCGATTCAGGACAGAGTGCCTTGCCTTTTCTTCCTTCCTTTCTTCCTTCCTTTCTTTTAACGGAGCCTGACAAATTCATCCTTTAGCCTCCCATGTACTAATATATGATCTAAAGTATATGTACTACATGAAAACTCCGGCGCCGTGCTAGGTTTTTCACATGGCGATTCCTCTTCGTATCAGTACATCACAGGCCCACAGCTATTTTGCGATGGACCCTGTTTCATCAGCTGCCACAGACCCAGGACGCTGGCACATGACTCCGTCCGCGCACACGCATCGCACCGCGAACCCAGCGAGACGAACACAAAGGGCAGCAGCAGCAGCATCGCCAGCGGAGCACACGCAATCATCGATAGACTCGGACGTGCTCGATCACACGAGTACCTTGCTTGCACGTAGCCTTAACTTGCCAGGCCCATCCATGATGGCCACTCCTGTTGCCGCAATGATGCACGCACGTATGCTCAGCTCAGCTACCGCGAAGCCGAAGCAGCAATGATAAGCCGGAGGTTGCTGCCGGTTCGTGCCGTCGGTTGCCTCTCTGATCGATCCTGGTTCGGGGAGTACGGGAGGACGACGAAGCGAATGGAATCTGGGCGTCGCTGCACCCATCTGCTTCTGCGCTGGTCCTGAATGCTTGCCAGGAACAGTTTGCCAATCTCGATAGTACGTGTCCAGCTCGGGCCATGTCACATGGATCGACCACTGCCAGTGCCAGGTGGCCAGCCCGATACCGTGGCAGTACTATTTGTGTCCTGAAATGTGTCGTGGAAACTTCCCTTGTGGTGCAGTTTGAACCGAGCTGAACTGACGGCTCCCAGGAACTGGGGATCCAAGACGTTATCCGCCGCTCCGCCGGCACCGGCCACTGCCCGAGCCACCGGCCGGCCGGTTGCCACCCACCCCTCCCACTCCCAGCGAAAAGAAAAAAGCGGCTGCGCTCGACACGCTCGATGCCTCATTGGGTGGGCACTGCCGCACTGGGCGGTCGCTTGGGATCGAGCAGCTGCGTGCCAGGGCGGTGACTCTATTCTCACTATTCTCGTTGATTTCGTGCCCTGGACACTTTAAGTAGGTCACAGCACAATTCGTTACCCCAAATCACGTGCTACGTTATTTCACTGGAACAGCTCAAAAAAGCATATCAGAAGAGCGAACGGCTAGCTTCAGAAAATATGGTCGCGGGGATCAATTGCTACATAATTCACCGCATGATGAAGATAGGCACATGTAAATAAAAAGGTAGATAATATAGTGAATTTGGATCGCAAATTGGCTCGCTTCAAATTTTAAATTCTAACAGTCCGCGAATCCCAAGCACGAAAACTGCCTGGAAAACACAAAACATTACAACCTTGCTCGACTAAGCCAAAGCCAATAAGAACATTGAGCGAGCCAATTTTCTGAAGCAGCTCAAAAACAAGCAACAGAAAGGCGCTAGCACACTTCGACGATGTTACTAATAATAATGACCAATTGACCATACGGGTTTCCTACAACCCATCATTTTTACACCAACCTGGAAGCTATCAACCACTTTACACGTCAAAGCCATCTTGGCGATACAGGAACAGAAAAACAAACAAGTTGTGGGACTCTACAGCGCCATCCAAAACAGCACCCTGGTCACAATACCACACGCACACAATCAAACCAGCACCTCCCTCTTCTACAACCTGTAAGGCAGGGTGTAACAAAGCCAATGATGGCTAGTAGAACGGCGGAACTGCTCACAATACCACATCTTCATAGGGCAGGTAATCGTCAGCCTACGCTTAGCCGTGTTAATTATTATACGAGGAAGGTGATCAGGTGATGAGAAAGCGCCACAGCTTCTTCGCTGAAGATGTCTTCTCTTCATCTTCCTCTTCGCCATCGTCATCAGAGTCCTCATCATGTTGATCCTTGTCCTCAGCACCATCTCCATTCAATGGTTCAGCTGCAGACTGGCATGGAAAAAATATCAAACCAGTAAGATTGCCAAAGAGGAGGTGTCCTGTATGAGTAAATGCTGATAACATCTCTAGGAAAATGCAAAATAAATTGTTGCTACTACAACACCTTCGTTTGGCACAAATTCTACTAAGACATCTAGCTTCTCCATATTTAACAGTAAAACACGAACCTAACAGAAATGATGAATATTGTTTTTACCGTTGCATCCAATTTTATATAATCGCAATGTAAAATTTTCCAAGCTTGTGTTGAATAGGTTCAAGCAATATTGCCAAGGAAATTAATAATGATTTTCAACATCTATCAGCTTGTTTAGAGGAAAATAGATGAATTCCTACTAGAAAAATAAATCTCCATTTGCACATGTATACAGATGTAATATTAGAATAATGTGGAATACCACAAAACCCACAGTTATCAAACTCAACATTACTCTGTACACAGAACAAGATGCAAAACGTCAACCAGAAACATATAATTAGCATTGACAAATTACCACTGAAATCTCTTCTGAAGGCTCGTCGTCTTCAGGCATATCTGAAGCATCTGATTCCCCATTTACAAAAGGTACATCATCAGTAGAAGCAAGTTCTGCTCTGGGATAATGCGGTCCCTTCCCAGATAAACCAACTGGGACTGCATCATGTTCATTCTTAGAATATTTTTCTTCTAGAACTGATGGACTGCTGACATTAGACATGATGATACATAGTAAGAATAACTTCCCAAAATTTAGCAACAATTGAAAGAATTGAGTAAAAAAGGAAGGATACCAGTTGGAATCGATTTCCCCTCCTATTACTCTCTGAGTAAGAGTACTGCCCCTCCGGTGCTTTCGTTTGGGCTCTAAATTTTCACTCTGATCATGAGAGAGTGCATTATTAAGCCTCTTTTTTCCAACTTTCTGACCATCAACAGCATGTCGTACTTCTCCATTTTCCACCTCATGAGCAAATAACCCATCAAATTTACTGGCTAGGCTGAAGTCGTTGACATTTCCCAACTTTGCAGCTGCAGATCTATCAT
>OAMR01000047.1:3435035-3451948 GCA_900205405.1 Echinochloa crus-galli
AAGCAGCTCAAAAACAAGCAACAGAAAGGCGCTAGCACACTTTTGGACGATGTTACTAATAATAATGACCAATTGACCATACGGGTTTCCTACAACCCATCATTTTTACACCAACCTGGAAGCTATCAACCACTTTACACGTCAAAGCCATCTTGGCGATACAGGAACAGAAAAACAAACAAGTTGTGGGACTCTAAAGCGCCATCCAAAACAGCACGCTGGTCACAATACCACATGCACACAATCAAACCAGCACCTCCCTCTTCTACAACCTGTAAGGCAGGGTGTAACAAAGCCAATGATGGCTAGTAGAACGGCGGAGCTGCTCACAATACCACATCTTCATAGGGCAGGTAATCGTCAGCCTACGCTTAGCCGTGTTAATTATTATACGAGGAAGGTGATCAGGTGATGAGAAAGCGCCACAGCTTCTTCGCTGAAGATGTCTTCTCTTCATCTTCCTCTTCGCCATCGTCATCAGAGTCCTCATCGTGTTCATCCTTGTCGTCAGCACCATCTCCATTCAATGGTTCAGCTGCAGACTGGCATGGCAAAAATATCAAACCAGTAAGATTGCTAACGAAGAGGTGTCCTGTATGAGTAAATGCTGAATAACATCTCTAGGAAAATTCAAAATAAATTGTTGCTACTACAACACCTTCGTTTGACACAAATTCTACTAAGAAATCTAGCATCTCCATATTTAACAGTAAAACACGAACCTAACAGAAACGTTGAACATTGTTTTTACCGTTGCATCCAATTTTATATAATCGCGATGTAAAATTTTCCAAGCTTGTGCTGAATAGGTTCAAGCAATATTACCAAGGAAATTAATAATGATTTTCAACATCTATCAGCTTGTTTGGAGGAAAATAGATGAATTCCTACTAGAAAAATAAATCTCTGTTTGCACATGTACAGATGTAATATTAGAATAAGGTGGAATACCACAAACCCACAATTATCAAACTCAGCATTACTCTGTTCACAGAACAAGATGCAAAACATCAACCAGAAACATTGAGAAATTACCACTGAAATCTCTTCTGAAGGCTCATCGTCTTCGGGAATATCTGAAGTATCTGATTTCCCATTTACAAAAGGTACATCATCAGTAGAAGCAAGTTCTGCTCTTGGATAATGTGGTCCCTTCCCAGATAAACCAACTGGGACTTCATCATGTTCATTCTTAGAACATTTTTCTTCTAGAACTGATGGACTGCTGACATTAGACATGATGATACATAGTAAGAATAACTTCCCAAAATTTAGCATCAATTGAAAGAATTGAGTAAAAAAGAAAGGATACCAGTTGGAATCAATTTCCCCTCCTATTACTCTCCGAGTCTGAGTACTGCTCCTCCGGTGCTTTCGTTTGGGCTCTAAATTTTCACTCTGATCATGAGAGAGTGCATTATTAAGCCTCTTTTTTCCAACTTTCTGACCATCAACAGCATGTCGTACTTCTCCATTTTCCACCTCATGAGCAAATAACCCATCAAATTTACTGGCTAGGCTGGAGTCGTTGACATTACCCAACTTTGCAGCTGCAGATCTATCATTCTCATCATCAGCACTCTTCTCAGGGGAGCGTTTGAATATCACCTGAGCACATTTCCGAACCCAAGAAATTGGTGTTGAAACTGAAGGGGACACTTCTAATTTCTTCCCAAGAATAAGTTTTGGCGATGAACACTTATTGGGACTAGCATTTTGATCCTCATCAGGAGATAGGTGAACACCATTCTCTTTAAGGTTTTCCACGCCACCATGCTTTGATTTCTCACACTGCCTCAAAGACAGTTGCTTGTTCTCAGATTCAATCTTCAGCTCTTCTAATTCGTTAAGCTGCTGGATTTGATGTGTGATTGCTTCTCTATCTGAATGAAGCAGTTTTCTTTGCTCTTGCAACTTTTCTCGCTGCTCGTTAAGGGCATCTATAGTGTTCTTTATTTCAGATAGCTCTTGTTCTCTCCTCTCTCGTTCCAGCATAGCTTCTTTCCTCTCATCCTCAAGTTTCTGCAATTCAAGCCTGACATGTTCTAATTTTGAGCTGATCGTTTCCTTTTCAGAATTAATGTATTCGAGCTCCTTGGATTTTTTCTGCTCAAACTCCTCTTTCTTTTCCCTTAAATATGAATCTATTTCCAGCTGCCTTGCCTTTGCAGAATTCAGTAACTCTGTTCTCTGGATATCAATGTCTCTCTTGAGATCTTCTCTTTCTTGCTGTATCCTGCTTAGCCAACTGGCATGCTCCTGCTGCATCTTATTCATTAACTCCTTGTGTTCACGAGCGAGGGATTCTGCACTATTTTTGAACTGAATACGGATATTTTCCTTCTCTTGTTTGATGATACCAAGTTCATTCTTGAGATGTTCATTTATTACTCTTCGCTCGTCAGCAATTCTGGCTGCTTCCTTTTGTAGTTCATCCTTTTTCTCGTCAATCAGTTCCCATTCGATCTCAAATCTTTCTTTTTCAGCTAGCAGCCTTTCTGCATCAACCATAAGTTCAACCTTTTGGGCTCTCAGACTGTCAATTTCTTCTTTAAGTTTCATCTGCAAAATAAGCAAATCTTCACGCTCATTTTGGGTTATTACTAGTTTCTCCTGAGCTTGGATCGCTTCCCGCTTCTCCTCTTCAAAGAAAGATTTTTCCTTCTCCAAATCCAATTTCATATTCCGAATTTCCTCCTTTTCTTTTTGTAAGTCGATGTATACTGCTTCTTTGTGAGAGGAGAGCTTTCTCTCTTCTTCGTTTAACTCATCTGATCTCTTCACCAAAGACTCTTCCTTGTGTTTTAACTCAGCAAGCCTAAGGTTGAGATCTTGTTCCCTTTGTGCCACTGCATCCTCCTGCTGATTGAGGGTGCTTTCCTTCTGATCCAGCAAGGCTTTCCTCGCCTTGATCTCTTCCTCAAAAGAAGCAAGCTTAATCTCCATCTCGGTGTCAAATTCATGCCTTCTTCTTGCCAAGTCAATTTCTTCCTCCTGGCGCAGCCTTTCTATTTCAGCCTACAGAACATATCAGGACAATTTAGAAGTGTGGAACTCAAGATTCAAACAGCCAATAGTCATTCCCGACACGGCAATATAAAATCATACCCTTTCTTTGCTTGCAATTGTCTCTTGCAAAACCAATAATTCGCTTTCACGTCTGTCAAGTACCGATTCCTTCTTCATTATATCCTAAAAAAACAGAGCATTTTCTGTGTCAGAAGCACAATTTGAGTAACCAAGTTATACTGCTACTAAAATAATGGAATGAACTTCTGTACAATAGGCACAATTTCAGTAACAAAAACCTGCTGCTAACAAAAGAGGAAAGGAATCAATACATACTTCCTCCCTAGAAATAAGCCCCTGCATCTTCAGGTCCAGCTTATTTTTCTCTTCCATGAGAACCTTCCTTTCATCTTCAAGATTTAGCTTTTCCTCCTCCAACCTTTTCTCTGAGTGTGTTATGTATCCAAGCCTCTCAAGGATGTTGTCATCCCTCTGATTAAGAAGTGCTTGTTCTTTCAATAATGCCTGCTCCTTTTCATGCAAAATTTTCTTGGTATCATCTAACAGTTTCCTCTGGAGGCTAATCTCTTTCTCCTTTGATGCACTCCTGCAATAACATGCCTGAATTAAATAGGTCGGAAAAATATTTTCAAACACAAAATCACCATTTCTAACAAAAGATGAGACTGCACAATTCACAAATTACTAAATCATATAAGAGACAAAATTGATACAGAACTCAAACTAGACCGTTTCAGATAGGAAAGCTAACTCAATTTCAGAAGAAAATTGAGGGCATACTCAAGTTCAAAAGAAGTTCTTTCTCTTCTCAGCTGATCTTCACGGTCTTCAATGTCTTGCAGACTTCTCAGTGAGGCATTGCGAGTCCGAATGGACTCTGATTCCAAGGATTTTGCAGCAAGAAGTTTATCTTCTGCTTCATCAAACTTTTTCTGTGCAACCTCAATCATTTGAAGGGCTTCAGCCAGTTTTGTTTCATATGAAACTTTTATCTCAGCTGTTTCTCCACGCATATCATGCAGAGCTTTTTCAAGCTACATGGAATACACCAAACCAGTATGAGATTGAAGTGTTAGACGAATGGAATGGAGTACAACTCAGACAGCCCTACACAATCCTATTTTGTGGGGAATCAAGCAGACAATCAGGGCTTCTCTTTTGTTTGAATCCTACAAAGTTTCTTTAATTTAACATCACAAATGTAACCTAAATAATTTTTCAAAGTAATGAGCTACACATGTTTAGCAAGAACAGAGTTTAGTTGTAGGTCATAATGGAACATTAAGTACTTCACTATAACATTCTCAATTTAGATCTCCCAGGGCTGCATTTTTACATTAGAAACTAGACTGATCGATATCAGCAGGACATCATGCAACAAAAATACAGCAAGCTTAACAATTGGTGGTACACTTATTTTTAGCTTCGAACAATTAAGCATTAATAATAAATATCAAGTGAGTAAATCCACCCCCAGGTACGTAAGCATTCATAATAATGTGAACGTCCCTGTTAATACTAACTCTCTAGTAGTGTATATTTCATATTTTTTTAATTGTCCAGTGCACATTGTTAAAAAACCAATGGAGAACATCATCTTTTAAGTTTTACACGTGGAATCAAAAGACTGGGATAGTAACATCGAGATGATTATATGAGACGACATCTTACATTGGATACACACTCCTTCTGAATACATAAACTTTTTTTGAGGTTCTCTTCCCTTTTCCTTGTTTCAGCTAAAGCTGACTGCTGGGCAGCTCGTTCACGCTTGAGCATGATCTCGGTGGCCTCAGAAGAAGCTTTAAGTTGCTCATATTTAGATGTCAACTCCTCCTTCCGCTCCAATAAAATAAGCCCCAGATTGTGCTGATAGTCATAAATCTACATAAAGAGTATTGCACATTATTAAAAAAAGAAATCAAAGAACTAATAGCAAAACACAAGTTGCCAATCTTCCGAGAGATTAAAACATGCATTCCTAAGTGATAAGCAGCAGCAACCAGTAAACATATCATATTACAATACACAAGATTATTACTCTGCCACAGATCAAGGGCCACTAACAAGTCACAACATCAATGGGAAACCAGCAATGCATTCAGTTTTAACTAGACTGGATAAATGCTAACAAGCATTTACAATGCAGAAAATAAATGCAAATGTTAACCAAAAAAAAGTGTCAGGTTCATTATTTTAAAACAGATCATCAGACACTCCACAGAGCCAAAATGTTCCGTTACAGCTACATCGCGACATAGCATTTTGTAGGAGATGCAAATCCACAATAACTGCACTTCTATGAGCTCTAAAGCTTGGCATTTTGCTTTTTTCTAAACAAAAGAACCTTATCCATACCACCTCTCTAAAAACAAAGCAACCAAGTATTCAGGAAGTATCTACCAAATTCCCATCCTTGCTGTTCCGTAGCTATTAAGAGATGGGAAAAACGGCTAAGCAAAATGGCACAATTCCTAACTGCTACCAATAAACTAAATGAATTGCTTGTAGAGCTACCACCAAATAACCATTTCTTGGATCCAACTTCTGTCGCACTCTAGGCAGCAAAAGAACTCAAACCAAACACAGTTCGTAAACAACTGTTTCAGTATTCTTAAACAACTGAAACATCCTACCCTAGCTCACTTGGCACATTAGCTGCTATGCGGAATACCAAAGTGAATACAAATTAAAACAGGACCAGAATAACAGCAGAACTTGTTCAATTGCAACCCAGAGAACTAAACTGCAACAGCCAATAGTCATTCCCGACACGGCAATGCAATTAGAAACGGCTTTTGTCAAGCTGGGCGACTCATCTGGAACAATACTCACCGCAGTGTGCCCAAGAAACGAACAAAGAATGCGAGGCTGCAAGAAAAAACGCCAAGAAGAAATATTCCGTCCCACGAATCCTCCCCTTCCCCCCGACAGAAAAACGTCATTGCTTCCCCAAAATCCGTCGGCACAATTCTACTCTACCCCCGCTAAAGAGGAAGAACCCCCCGCCTAGGACCACTCCGGGTAGCCAAGAACCACGGACCACGGAGCCAAGAAACCAAAACCCGGCGCATCCGGCGCGAGAGATTACCTCGGACTCGAGCCGCGAGATGTACCCAATAAGCGCGGCCTTGTCCCGGCGCTTGACGGCGTCCTCGTCGAACCCGGCGTCGCGGAGCTTCCTCCAGATCGCCTCGTCGCCCGCCACGCCGCCGCCACCGCCGCCAGCCGACCGCGGGCTCGCCATGGCGAGGGTCCGTCCCGCCGGAACCCTACCAGATCCTGACGCGCCCACCTCAACCGCGCGGCGAGGTCACGCGTTCCCCGCGGCGGGAAGCTCAGTGCTTTTCCGGCCGGGGGTGAGTGGAGGTCTCTCTCCCGTCCTCTCTCGCCCCTCCTTTTCTTTTCTCTCGCTTTTTTCCTCTCTTTCGTGCGGCTGCGGCTGCGAGACTGCGACTGTGTCCTGGGTTTTTACTCGGGTTCGGTGGGAGGGAGGGAGGGAGAAAAAAGGGTTTGGTTCGATGGGTGGACGAGGAGGGGAGAAATTCGGAATTGGATGGGCGTGCTCCGTGGACCGGGTGCACGGTGGCGCGGTGTTGTACAGGTGGCGGGGAATTGATTATTGGCGGATTCTCTAGTTTATTTCCGTTTATGGGGCAATGCAGGACATGCCAATACCAACCGGATGTACGGTGTGATATCGTGATATCGTGGTGTTGTATGGCACATGATACTATTCCCTCCTATTCGCGAATTCTTTTTATCAATCTCCAAACAACAACCACTGATTTCTTCATCTATTGTTGCCTCTCCATGGAAGAGTTAGGTGTTGCCGGAGCTTCGTGGCGATCGTCTTTCAAACCCCTATTCTCGCCGCCACTCGTCATAGTTGATGTTGCTCCTGTGTCTCCCTGGCCCAACGACCTCCTTGCCACGAGGTTGCCCCTACCGTCCTTAGCTTTTCCCTCCAAACCCGAAAATAGTGAAGTTTATTTAAACCCAATTCCTAATCCCGACCCTTAAACCTTTCAGAGATCACGGTGTAGATAAAGAAGGTGGTGGCATGACCAGAGCACAAGTTGTGGATTGATGAGTGAGGAAAAAAGCAAAAATCCATATGTGAAAAATAAAAAAAAACTGAATACAAAATAACTTTCTCCGACTAATGTATATTAAGTTGACAAGTTAGCTTTTTTAAGAGGTTATTTCAGTTTCAGTAGTAGGAGCTAATTGTTGTATGAGGCTTGCGGACAAAAATCACTCACACGCATCCCACCCCTGTGAATATAAATATGCAAACTATATACAAAATTACGGTGTAGTAGTAGGCCTGCTAATGGGTCAAGACCCACTCTCAAACCCACCCCGCCCTATTGCTAGCTAGTTGTATGTGCCAACCCAACCCAACCCAAAACTACAGTAGTACTTTGTTTCTCAAATTCCATTTTTTAAGATTTATTAGGATACTAAAACATAAAAAGGAAATCCACACACATGTTAAAACATCTCTCTTGAGATATCATAATATGTTTTTTTCCCTCTCCCGCTCACACAAAAGCATAGTATATTCCAGCTCTCCATTTCGTGTGTTGACTTACTTTAAATAACCCTGAAAAAGGAAGTGTCATTTTTCATTGATTTTATCTTCCAGATTTTTGTAGGTGTATAGAATTTTCTGGTCAATGAAAATACTCGTTCATACCTTTGTATTCTATAGTAATTGTTCAACCAACTAATGCAGAGAAAGCTAAAGCACATGAACGTGTTTGTTTGTGCTGGTGGTGGCTATCTTACCGTGACGCAATGGCACGAGCAATGTGTTTTAAGCCTTTTAACTACAGCTTGTGGCTATGCGTTAAATGTTCAAATGTTCACACCGTTGTATGGTTATGATACAGTGAAATTGTACATATTTTTTGTGATTTGTAACATTTATGTGCAACCATGTGGTTTTTATGGGATGTTTGGATGGCATGTTGCCTTCTTAGGTGGAGAGACAAACCAAGCTACACCTTTGAAACTTTGAATAAAAGATAAGATTACTTTAGGACTTAAGTAAGAGTCCTGATAGTTAAATTGGCTTCTACTGGGCTAGTAAGCTCCTCATTGTTTATGCTGGCTAGAACAAGCGAGGCCAAGCAAGTCTTCCCAATAATCAAATAATGGCTCTGGTTCCTTTAAGGCATCTCCAACGAGATGAAGATTTCGTCGGCGGCGTGGAGGAAAAGAGCACAATTACAGTGTGTGTGAGGGAGAAAATGCTGGGAGATGTGTGAGATCAGCATGAAGGAAAGTGCCAGTGAGTATTTAGAATAAAACAATGTTTCTATAAACCAGTTGGGTAGACCCTTGTAGAAAAAAATTCCCGGTGACTATTGCTCGGCCAGAAACAACAGTAAAACGAACGAAAAAAATGTGATGTACATCTTGCCGGTTCATACCGTTGTCACCATGAGCCTGATTGGTTTGCTTCTAAATTTTGCCATGCCTAAGTTTTGGCAAGCCAAAAATTGGGTAATATAGTGGTCAAACATTTTGATAATACAAATGTGAGACACATGCAAGAGTTTTTTTTTTGAGGGATCAACGGGAGGGAGGAGCTCTCCCCACCTGAGGCATTGCATTGAGCCTAGCAATAAAACATGCCGGCAGACATAAGATTGTTTTACAGGGTTAGAGCAGGGAGGCAGGGGTGAAGAAGAAGGAAAAGAGACCACAAGCTTAGCTACGTTTTACATGCAAGAGTTTTGATAGAAACCAAATAGTAGTCAAAATTTTAGCATGCTCATATTTTGGCCAACCAAAATTTTGGCACCAAACCAAACAGGCTCCATATTTTCAGATTTATCTCACGATTGACCCAGTAGTGTTTTCGTATCGTAAAAAACAAAAAAGGTTGACGCAGCAGCGGTCCCGATAACGAATTTTAGATGCTCGCGAGAAGTAAAAAAAGGCCGTGTTTAGACGTTGGTTTTGGGTGGGTGAATTTGGGAGTATGATGTCACATCGTAATCATTACGTCACTGTAGCATTTCGTTTGTATGTGTGAAAAATTGTCCAAAAGTTTATTAATTAGGCTCAAAATATTCGTCTCGCAGAGTACAACAAAACTGTGTAATTAGTTTTTGATTTTATCTATATTTAATACTCCATGCATGTTATGACATTTTGATGTGATGATAATCTTTTTTTTGCATAGTAAATTTGGGAGTAGAAATTCTGGATCTAAACAGGAAATACTGTACCCTGTGCAGTGCTGATGGACCGTTGGGTTCCGTTTGTATCCTGCACCTGTAGGCTTGGTCCACAGAAGCATCCGATGACGCCATCTTTCCGGCAGCATAAAAAAACGCCATACGAACGCGGAACGCCGCACAGGAGCGTTGAATCAACAAGCCTGACGTGTGGGGTCCAAACTTTCGTGGCCCGCACGTCAGCGACACCCTTTGGACCGATAGAAAAAACGCTTCGCACACGCCTGCTTCCCCTGCAAGCTACAAGTCGGTGCCTGCGCACGTGGGCCCGGGCAGTCAAGGGGCCCACGTGAAAGCGGCCCGGACGGCGGAGCCGCAAGGCTGGCTGCGGCTGGTGGGTTTCGGCGTGGCGCCCGCTGCGTTTGAGCTGTGATGGCGGAAAAAGGGGGAGCCGAGCAAATTGGCGGGTGCGGTTGTGGTGGTGCCCACAGCCGGAGTGGATTGGGTTGGAGTGTTGGACCGTGGCTATCTGGCCCTGTTTAGTTCCAAAGGCGTTAACTCTCTCTTCAAAATTCACTATTCACCCATCACATCAAATCTCTCTCCTCATATATGGAGCACTAAATGTAGGTAAATAAAAAAACTAATTGCATAGTTTTGATGTACACGACGAGACGAATCTTTTGAGCCTAGTTAGATCATGATAGGATATTATTTACCACAAACAAACGAAAAGTGCTACAGTGATTTTTTCACCCATTTTCATCCTTTTCTAAGGAACTAAACACAGCCTAAACCAAAAATTCTCTCTCCAAACTTCACTATTCACCTATCACATCAAATCTCTCTCCTCATGCATAGAACACTAAACATGGGTAAATAAAAAAACTAAGTACATGGTTTTGATGTACACGACGAGACGAATCTTTTGAGCCTAGTTAGGTCATGGTAGGACAACGATTACCACAAACAAACGAAAAGTGCTACAGTGTCCGATGTGACATTTTCACCAAACTTCACTTGGGCGGTGTTTAGATGCAGAAAGTGCACGCCCAATTCGGGTCTGCAGGTCTGACACGCAGGTCTGACGCGCGTCAGCCGGGCACTGTAGCGTTTCGTTTGTATGTGTGAAAAATTATCCAAAAGTTTATTAATCAGGCTCAAAATATTCGTCTCGTAGAGTACAATAAAACTGTGCAATTAGTTTTTTTATTTCATCTATATTTAGTACTTCATACATGATATGATATTTTGATGTGATTTGCATAGTGAATTTGGGAGTAACATTTTAGAACTAAACAAGGCCTTAGAGCTTTTCCTCAGGCTCCAGCTGCTATGCTCGGAAGTGGCGCCGGGCCGCTCGCATCCGAGGTGAGGGTTTGACTTTGACGGCACCCTCCCGGCCGCACGGACCCCCGGCGGCTCGTCGTTTTTTATCCCCACGTCGTGTCGTGTTCGCGTTCGCCACCAGACGCACGCTGCCAGCATATACACAGTCGCATACAGCATACTCGTATGACGAACATTTCTTTTTTCTAAAGATAAACCAGTGCATTATTTACAGAGGCACGACACACACATCAACCTCAATCCTCACTTCTCAGCCCAGACACATTATATGACGCCTGACGGGCACTACCACTGCGAAAGCGCCATTACATTATCCAGTGCTCATCTGACCTCACCACCACACCATCAGTACATGCATGCGCCATCTGATTACAAGCCACATCATCGATATGCCAAGAGACGAAGCAGGCGCAAATTCAGTATCTGAGTATCTGATCAACATGAAAGATCTTCATTCTTCATGACGCAGCGGCTGTGGTTGGCATTTGCAGCGCAAGTGGGACACTTTTATTTTTGAGATCACGCATTTGGGTCTGGGTGAGACCGCGAGAGTAATTCCTTAGGATGCAGAGGAGCCCTTGACAGCCACAGGCTGGAAAAGTGCCCCTGTCACCCCATAGTAGTCCGATAACCAGCCAGATATGATCTTCAGTTCCGATTCTCTCAGGCTTACCAGCCAATCTGGGTCGTCTGGAGTCGCGGGGCGCAAATCAATATGGTGTGCTCCTGCGTGCAAATCAAAACCATGACAGTCATCTCAGTACAGTCAACACTTGTGCGATCAAGAGTAAGCTGAATATAAGTGGCCATCACAAAACCATGGCATGGTTATGGCATTTCAATATTTATTGGGTGAAATACCATGGTGAGTCTGCCATTACCAGTTCGACTCACCTCTTCATGATAAAATTTAATCCTACCAAGAGGTAGTCTATCAGATTGCATTAAGTACGGACTGAAGCAAGGGATCGGCTGATCCTATTGTATTGTGTCACTACAATAATGGCATTCTAAAACTAGGAAGCACAATTGAATTACATAAACAAGTATTGAAGGTATATTTGGGGACAGCAAAGTACCTAATGGAGCCACAATAGCAATGACACTCTCAGATATATTCTTCAGGACACTGCAATGTTCACATGACAACAAAATCAAGACAACGGAATGGGTCAGATCACATAAAAGGCAAAGTGATAAAACATATGCTCACCCGCCACCACTCCACGGATCAAGAAGTCCGTTGAAGAATATGATGTTACTACCAAACTTTTCCAAGACCGTAGTAATATTCTGGAACGGAAAAGAAGCACAGTAGTCAGTAGGCAAAATCACTCAACTCTTCTAAGAATTATGTCCAGCCAAATTGATAATTAATTCAGCAGGCACTTGCATAGCAGAACCAGTTGCAAAATTTGAGCAATATATAGTATGTCTATAAGGTTCATATAATGTCTACTTATCTCTCATGCAATTAAATGACTGTACAACTCAACTCAAGAGCCACACTATGGGAATTAACCAAGGTCAAATAAGGAGCATGAATTATACACTAAATGAAGCACTTAATTAAGATTTTCGTGCTTCAAGGCACCAAAGGTGTACATTGGCCAAGACCAAGAATATCCTAAATTCCTTATCAGGGTTTACCCAATGTCAATCGAAGAATGAAGACATCACTAGTATTTATACAAGTTTAGATTCTGGCTGTTAAAATATGGGGAAATTGGGTAGACATAGCTAATATATTTTCATCTAAACAAGATTAATATTTTTTAATTAAATATATGCTTTTGAAGAAGCTATCTGAGAAGGTAATCAAAAGAACCCATTTGTTCTATGATGATGTTTCTATTACTGGACACAAGAATAACTTACATGCCCACCAAACTCTGTAGTAATCCAGTGAGGCCTTGGCCTGACACCATAGTTTTTGATGCAATCCTCAGCATAGGAAGCATAGTCAAATTTATATGGTGGAAACATGCTCCTGTCTTCACTGCAAGACATTGGCATTACCATCTCAGTGCAAGCCTGTTTTAACCAAGAATGAATAATAAGCCGCACGATAGTATCTCAGCATAGACCAAAGAAACCCAATGCATATAAACAGAATAAAACTGTGGTTTCAGGACCTGCCAATCCCATCCACCCATTCCATGGGGGTCATCATTTAGATCAAAGCAGCCAACAGTGCCAGTATAGTTGTAGTATACATTTACTCCTGCATATATGCGTTCCAGAGTACTAGTACCCCCAGGTTGACTGTCGATATTTCTGCACACCTGAAACAGAGAAAGGATAATCTGGTAAGTAGTGACAGCATTAATGAAGTAGAACATGGTAATTTTACATAATGTAATCAACAGGACACGGCAAGACAGGGTTACCATGATTCCTCTAATGAACAGTAGCGTATTTTGAAACTGTACTGAAGATTATTTATTTTTGCATTGTTTTGAACTGAAGCATATGCAGAAATGTGCAATACAATCTATGCAATTTGTGTGTAAGAACTAACTTCTTTAATAGGATTGGCAGGCAAAGGCATGAGAAATTCTGATGGAATTGGGTAATCCACCATGGCCAGATAACTGTATGCTGAGTCCAACCAATCCGAAAGGTCTCCACTCCTTTTCAGGGTCCTGCAAAAAAATGTACTTTAACAGTTATAGCAAAAAAAACTCAGAGTAAAGAAAGGAAAAAGAGTGAATAGTAAAGGGGGATGAATCACTGGCAAAGGTGGAATGTTTTGCTTAGTTTCAGAAGACCAGCTTTCCTAATTTTCATCTAAACAAGATTAATATTTTTTAATTAAATATATGCTTTTGAAGAAGCTATCTGAGAAGGTAATCAAAAGAACCCATTTGTTCTATGATGATGTTTCTATTACTGGACACAAGAATAACTTACATGCCCACCAAACTCTGTAGTAATCCAGTGAGGCCTTGGCCTGACACCATAGTTTTTGATGCAATCCTCAGCATAGGAAGAATAGTCAAATTTATATGCTGGAAACATGCTCCTGTCTTCACTGCAAGACATTGGCATTACCATCTCAGTGCAAGCCTGTTTTAACCAATAATGAAAATAAGCCACACGATATAGTCGATAAACGAGAGATACAGACCCTAAAATCATCCGATACGAGATCATAGAATATAGTTGAAGGGACAATGTCCTCAAACTGCAGAATCGGAGCTGATGACGCGAGAGCCCCAACAGCAATGTGAGGATATTTGAGTCTCATCCAAGCAGCAAGCACTGCTCCAATCAACGGTATTAGTAGCGGTACAGAGTTGAAATTTCGAGCACAACGATTGGGAAGCCGCCATCAGTCCATCACATGAGATTCACGACAATAACACAGGAGTGCAGGGTTGGCACTAGAATAACCAACTACGTAATCATTAATAATCAAGAGCCGAGCGCATCACTTAGTCACTTACTTCCACCGTATGAGCCCCCGAAGAGCACAACGGGGCTGCCCTCTGCGGATAGGTTCCTCTTGAGGTCAGTGAGCAGCACCGCGAAGTCAGCAAGCGCCTGCTCGGCCGTGAGATACGCCAAGGACTTGGAGTTGTTGTACGCCTTGGCTTTGCTCCCGAACGGCATGGACTCTCCGTAGTAGCGATGCTGCAGCACTCAACCGAAAAAAGGCCATCGCCGCACGATATATACATGCTTAAAATGGAAAGGAGAGGGGGCGCAGCAACACGAATACGAGAACGAGACGGGATGCGGGAGAATGATTGCCTCGGCGAAGACGACGAGGGCGGCGAAGCGCGGGGCGGCCTCCCAGACGAGGCCGGAGTTGGCGGCGAACCAGGCGATGTCGCCCTCGTTGCCGCAGTAGAAGAAGATGGGCCCGCCGGGGCCGGCCCACCCGGCGCCACGCCCGACCAGGTACCGCTGCTGGTAGAACGCCGCCGCCTCGTCCTCGTCCCCGACCCCGGGAAAGCTGAAGTGGTCCAGCCGCTGCCGGAAGTACCGGGTCTCGTACTTGTAGTCCCCCACCCCATTGGCTCCCTGGCGCGCGCGCGGCTGCGGACCCGGGAAGCGGGGCGGCGCCAGAGCCCACGCAGCTGCGGGGAGGAGGCCGATGAAGAGGAGGAGGGCGAGGCGGCGAAGCGGAGGAGGCATCATCGTGGTGAGGTGCTGGATTGTCACTTCAGAAAAAGAGTAGAGTTGCGGAGTTGGAGCTTGCGAGAAAATGGGGGAGCCTTTCTGACGTGGTCCATGACGTCTATAATATTGGTTCAGCGCGGGCCCCGTGCCACGTGAACATAGATGGGCCCTGAAATATGAGCCGGGGATGGGAAGGACGACACACAAACACAAATACCACGTGACAGGGGCTGTATTTAGTTTAAAAAAATAGGTGGTAAAATTTGATAAAATATCACATCGAATATTGTAGCGTTATGTACCATTTTCGTTTATTTATGGTAATCGTTGTCCTACCATGACCTACCTAGGTTCAAAAGATTCGTCTCGTCGTGTACATTAAAACTATGCGCTTAGTTTTTTTATTTACCCATGTTTAGTGCTTCATGCATGAGGAGGGAGGGAGATATGGAGATTTGATGTGATATGTGAATAATAAAGTTTGGAGAGAGAAATTTTGGGAACTAAACACAGTTAAGATGAACGACCTATTCGGCTGGCTGGCGCTGGTTTTTGCTGAGAGAAAAACACTGGCCAAGCGAACATGGCGGAAATCAGTTCAATCGGCGAAATTGCAACAGTAAATCTTATGATTGAAAGTGATGAGGCACTTAGGATGATAAGCATAGCATGGACTGGGAAATCAAGATGACGATAGTACAGAATGTCCATCCTGTGATAATCTCTATAACGGTAAAGTTGTTGCAAAGTGTCACTCCTCTTTAAGAAATCCAACTGCGAGATGACGAAGAACTTGGAAATTAACAAAATTAGAGGGTTCAAGACAGATTTCAGGTTCTGTTACTGTAATAGGCGGGAAAAAGAGACAGACAAAATGCCTAGGTGCTAGGTGAGATGACGGTATTGTACCTAAGTCCCCAAACAGAGTTAGGTGCCACATTTTTTAAACTGAGTCAGAAAAAATGGTGCAGAGTAGCACATTGTTGATGTCGGTCACTAGGAAAAAACTATATCTGTGAAATGCAGGCTTACAACACAGCAAAACTTGACACATATTTTTTTGTCCTTTCAGTGTGACAAATAAATTAGTATTTGACACATCTCTGCGAAGAGACGACAACTGGAGTACCATAAGAATGGCCTTGCCCAACTGATCAATCAGTCGCACCATGACTCCAACTAGCCACGCCATCAGACAACACCATCTGAATGACCGTCCGGATTAATCAGTGGTTCCATCAGACACAACATGCGCGGATCAAGATGAGCTGGGCGGCTGTTGGGGTGTTTGGGCTTTTTGACCCGGCTGTTGGGCCTTCCTTAGTGGAGTAAATACTGCCTCCATCCACTTGTTAGTCTCTATATTGCCTGTATACACATTGGCAAGCATTGCTGTTAGTAAGTAATTCTAATTCAAACAGATCATTTAGTTCGTTCGTATATAATAAGAAATTTACTTCGGCAGAATGGAGATAGGATAGAACACTTCAGCGCACGGATCTCTTTCACCAGTTTAAGCATCCATTCTGGAGATTCTTTCCTCAGCAGCTTCTCGATCTTTGATTTCTCTGTACCAATGTCCTCCTGGGTCATGGAAATATAATTAATTATAACAAGTAGCCCAGGCGTATCCGCATATGCAAGATGATGTTTTGATTTGTTTGTACTGTGATTTTTTCATCATCCATGCAGTGGCCCTAAACCAATTGAGTGAATGACTTGCATGCATTTTTTGTTCTAGGTGAGACTTTCAAATCCTAACCCTGATAGTCATGGTTGATTGCTGGATTCATGTAGGCGACACATCTGCTAGCAGCATTCCTTCTAAGTTCTAAGACCACAATTTTTTAGTCATTAAGCTGGATGAAGGTATGAGATCATGGTACACATTCCATTTACTACCGCTGAATCACTTTCGGCAGATGTCACAATTACTGTGGCCAAACGATGGATGGTTCATCTGTACCTAGGATAGATTCTATCGAAGTTTATGGATGCTGCACATGATATGGAAGCATCAGGTGGTAATTCTAGGCCGTGTTTAGATGTTAGTTTTGGATGGGTGAATTTGGGAGTATGATGTCACATCGTAATCATTGCACCACTGTAGCATTTCGTTTGTATATGCGAAAAATTATCCAAAAAATTATTAATTAGGCTCAAAATGTTCGTCTCGCAGAGTACAACAAAACTGTGTAATTATTTTTTGAT
>OAMR01000047.1:3452246-3470357 GCA_900205405.1 Echinochloa crus-galli
ATTGGCCAAGTGATCTCATCATGGGCCAGCAATATTATATCAGATATGAATATAAAATAGTCATAGAACCGGTAGCCGGTTGTATCTGTTGATATGGAGTGATATAGAACAATGCATAATGCAGTTATGCACCATGACGCTGTTACTGGCATGCACATATATGTGATTATCTGACCCAATTTGACACCTGCACTTTAGCAAACTTGGGCCGTGTTTAGATGTTGGATTTGTGTGGGTGAATTTGGGAGTATGATGTCACATCGTAATCCATTGCACCACTGTAGCATTCGTTTGTATATGCGAAAAATTATCCAAAAAATTATTATTAGCTCAAAATGTTCGTCTCGTAGAGTACAACAAAACTGTGTAATTAGTTTTTGATTTTATCTACATTTAGTACTCCATGCATGTTATGACATTTTGATGTGATGAGAATCTTCTTTTTGCATAGTAAATTTGGGAGTAGAAATTCTGAATCTAAACAGGGCCCTAGTGGTGGGAGATCAGGAACCAGACCCAAATTGTGCAGGCTGCTCCTACCCATGAGCAAGTTTTGTCAGATGCCCTCAGGATTCTCTCAAGCATATACCTGCTATTGCTTTACTGGCATGGTTGATGCTGGAAAGAAACTTGATATAATCTAAAAACCCGAGCTCTACTGGAAACTGGAAACTATCTTTCAAAACAAGAGGGAACCACTGCAACATTCTGCCCCGTGCCATGTCCTACAGGCTGTGTTCCCAAAGACATGTACTATCATGTGGCTACCAATTTTCATTGTCTACTGATATTAATAGCTATGGATCACTGTTTTCCTTTCCTTCTCCATTATTTGTTTGGTTAATCTATGGCTTATGTTTGTGCAGGTTGAGGACACTATGTGCCTTCTGGGGGTAATAAAATCACTCCCAGTAATAACTTCAAGAATTGGAGTGGTGCTGCATCTAGTTGGGTAATAGAAGAATTCATAGCCAAGATCCATAAAGTTTCCAAAGTTGCATTGCACAGGAAATTAGGCTTGGCCTCCTTTCCCAAAACTAGAGGTATTAGTTATACTTCTTGCTTGCTTGTTCAAGCAAATGCAGCACTTGACTCTTACATGTTGACTCTTAGAAGATAATGATCTTCGATTACTGCTGGCTGTTGATTTGTTCCACCTTTTGCATGTTGACTTGAGGAATATTCTATTACTTTTTAACAATCGGCATAATGGCGTAAATTGCATTCATGTGGGCCCTACATACACATAAAACATATTGGATAAACTGATATTTCTTAATACATCAATTATTTTTCTTCCGTTTGCTGTACTTGGATCTGCCTGCTTTATTTCTATTCTAGAGATAACCTACATGCTTAGTTAAGTCTCACAGGAAGGGTATTCTATTTGGTTAATATAAGCTTAAACTCCTACTTTTGCAGTTTAACTCATATGCGTTTAACTCATATGCAACTGCAAAGATGTCACAACAATTATTCTGCTGCTGTTTTTCTTGTTTTTATGTGCGGCTTTATCAACTTGGCTCTCCAACAGTATTTGTATCTACTAGTTTGAGCATATAACAGCATAAATGATTAGATACATAATCTAGCACTGAAATGTGAAGCACAATTGCTAATTTAAAGTATGGTTCACTTCTCACCTTAGGTCCGGTGTAAAAATGGTACGCATCATCTTGGTGAGAGAGGACTTTATTTCTTAGAAAAATAAAGTCATGGTACATGTTTTCTTCCTTCCAGTTAGATGACACCATCTTAGCAAATGACTGTAACCCCAGTGGCTCTTTGGTCGCGATTGTATCTCTCAGTGATTTGTCTGAGTTCAGGATCCAAAACACCTCTCTGATAAACATCATCTTTTCACCCACCGTCCAGAGGCCCGGTTCCCATATTAAATCATCATACCTGCTTTATACACAGTATATGAGTATAAATCATTAACTAAACAGCATAGACACACAGCATGCGTAAATACACAGAAAATTACTCCACTGATGATTTCATCAAGGACTTTATCAGATGATTGAGCTCTTCATCAATAGCTTGTCCACCACATAATTCATTGAGGAAACTACCGACAGCATTCCAATTTGATCTTCCAAGTTCATCCACATTAACTAGATTATGACAAATAAACAGAATGATATTAGAGACCATTCAGATATTGAGAAATAGGAAAGAAAACTTGCCATTAGTTTTTCAGGCCTTTAAAACAGATCAGTGTATCCCTGTTAGTGTGCACCAAGGGCATACTATTGAGTGATTATTGAAAAAAAAACTGGCCAACATGCCAATCACAAAAGAGCAGCTTATTTCGATCTAATATGTTTACTTTACATGAATAAAATTATTGTAGTTTTACTGCTGCAATGAATTAATCAGATTGTAAAGTGATTACCTGAGTCCAACTCTTCTGAAGGGGTCTCAACATCAAAATCCCCAAGAAGAATATTATACTCTCCGGTTACATCCTTCCTATAATATATAGAATTAAGAGAAAGGTGCAATGGGAAACGTTGTAGTGGCTTGTTGGCATCTGGAAGTGGTGTTTTGTAATGTTTGTTGATGTATTGCACCGCTGAAAATATGTCTCTAAAGAAAGAGAAACACGCAATAGATTCAACAAGAAAGCATGCAGAATATATGACATCCGTATCACTATTGACATTAATTTAAGCTACTTTACCTGAGAATTTTATATCCATTCTTCTTGAAGCCATCAATGGCATTCTTATCCTCAATAAACACGTCATCGCTGGAAATCGTGCTGATAGCACCATCAACGGGTGAGAAGACAATATAACTTTTATCTGGATCATCTTTGCATGGCCACACACCCATCGGCTTGAGAATGTTTGGATGTTGGCATCTAACATGAGGCCGAATATACGATCCACCTCTTGCTTGGACTTCTTACGAGAAGCAACACATGGTATCATAGGAGACCTTAATTGGGGGTACCAGTCATCCAGGCATAATTCAATGCTGACTTGCTCCCCTGAACTTTAACACCTGTTATAACTAGCCTCTGCTTCAATGTTTGTATCTGTAGGAATTAGTAACATAAGATTATGGATAATGGTTAGATTGCTTACATCATATGGAGTTAATATATGTAGTTACTTTGGGTAAGGATCAATTAGTGATAGTATACATCAATGTGAAATTACCTCAAGTCTCTTTGGAGAAGGATCAATTGCTTCTGGTTCCCTGTAAGAGGCGAGAGACCAAACTGATGATATGCACTCATACAACAAAAAAATATGTTTTTTTATTGCTTGAAATAAAAACAGGATGGTGTATACCAATGTGGAGGAAGAGACACTCCATCATCATTGGCATCAGCAAACTCGTACTTGTAGACAACCCACAATACAATTCCACATTTGTACATCCAAACATGAATTGGAATTGGTTCTTTTATTTGATTCCAGCTGTTAACTACTTGCACATCCAAACAATGATATTGGTATTGAAGGTCATTTCCAATTCCTCTCAGCATTGGTATTCTAGACCGATTCGATGCCAAGGTCTTCAATATCTACATCCAAACGAAGCCTGAGTATCTTTCCAGATTTGTGTACTCCAAGGAGCAGGTAGGCAGTAGGGTAACTACTATGTTTCATGAACGTGCTTCCTTCAACTATAGGCCAAGTCCGTTCTTACTCCTCGTCTTAATTTACATGGTCTCTCTTCGGTTGCATAGGGTTTGTACCCCCTGTCCTGATTCATAGTTCTTAGTACATCTTGCTGGCTTCGAGGCCGTCATATCCAAGATTCATTTGCTGGCTTTAATTAATTTGCTGGGATCAGCCGAGTGAGTGAACTAGCTAGCTAGCGAGCTCAATTTCAAGAGCTAAGAAAGATAGCTTATCCAGGACTGAATAAAGGTTCTGATCCATTTCAGGCGTAGGCAGCTGGCAATTCATCTGAAAGAATATACATGCACAGAGGCCCATGCATGCTGCACTAGGCCACTTAGCACTCCTAGCTAGAATGCACAAATTAAGTTGCACGCAGGTGGCAAGCCAAGCTTTGCATGTGGGAGCAAATCTTGCAGAGTTACGCCATTTGATAATATGCAGGTGATGATCAGGTGACAGGGGAAGGGACTGACCTGGGTGCATGATCTACATCTCAATGTGCTGTACTATGATTTGAATACATTCTACTGCAGCATATGAATTGCATTTAAGTACATCCTATTGCTGGATTGTTTCCAGCCTACACAGTAGCTTTTAGATTTACTAGGCCTTAATTTCTGCAATTTGGGATCCATAGTTGCTTGAAAAGATAACCATAATGATTCATTGCTGATCCATAAATTAATATTTGTCTCCCTCCTGATTTCTAGATAGTTCTTGTACATCTTGGTTACATCAAGGCTCTCAGCTCCAAGATCCACATCCACTCATTACTGATCTCTTCACCGGACATTGCTGGGCCAGGTAAGCCCCCTTTGTGCATGTGCTGATTGTCTTGTTATATATTTGTGGTAAATTTGGGATTCAAATAATATATGGGCGTGCACAGTTGTTAAAGAATAATTTTTTTAGCTATAATTTTGCCTTGCAATTTTGTTGTCAGGAAAACCAAAAGTATGGGCAAGAGAGCCTTTATTGCAACAGATGTTTTGACCTTCTAACTCTTTTAAGCTCTGAGTTATAATTTAAGTTGTGGAATTTGATGTCGAATTACTATCCATTAAGGAAGATATGTACACTCATAAGATATTTTAGGTGGTTAATCTGATTCAACTCAAGTCCTAGACCCCTAGCAGGCAAGCAAGTTATACTCCATGTTAAATCAATGGCTTTATAATTGAATGCGCCTACATTTTATGGGATCATGCAATGTTCAGTCACTGTTGATTCTTTCAATGGCTTATCAGGATTCAAATAATATATGGGTGTGCACATTTTCTTGTCTATATATTAATAATATTATATCTATATATTAGATGGACTCTTGGGAGGACGAAGTTGAGAGATTTATGTTAGAGGAGGAAGAAGAGGACGATGAGCTAGTTATGGTCCCCGCTCTTCAACTATGTCTGTATGATGAGAGGAGACCAGAGCACACCTCATCTCTTCCTGGTGCACATAAAGTTAAAGAAATCTTAGAAGGCCATGAGAATTGGTGCAATGTGGAATTTAGGATGGAGCCCGAGATATTTAAAGCTACATCAATTTAGTATAGAAATAGCGGATGGCCTCAAGTACAAGAGAGATTGGCATGTCAAAAAGGGCAAATGAAGGTAAATGGTAGAGGAGTATGTACTGATACTCTGTTTGTTCTTTTTTGCATGCTCCACCCAAAACGTACAGATACTCATGGATATAAACCTTCTGAATATTTTTTTTTCTCTTCTCTGGTGGTCTTGTGTGGGCCTAGCACTCTAGCAGGCATTACATCTCTTCCAAGTATTTCACCTAAAATACTTCTTTTTACAACTATCCTACTGAAGTTCAGTGGCAATCTGTTCATTGAGATATAGAACTCTTAGCATTTCCATGATCCAGTATTCAGTAAAGATCTGGTAGAATTATCATGTGATGAATTTATAATGCATCTGAGCTTACTGGAGAGTGTTGTTGTTGCTATTGTGTGATCTTAATTTTTGCTTCATTATTTATTTGCCAGCATTAGTGAGTGTTGAGGAGACTAGTTTTGAGGGAGGTCCTTGGCTTCGTTGAAGTGATGCTGGTACTGTAACCAACACATGTAGTGATAATGAAGAGTTGATCCGCTTTCGACTTGTATCTGTACTTGGCTTCATTGTTTATTTGTTGAAGTGCTGGTTCGCTGTAGTATGCTGTTGGAGTATGCATCTTATCCAGCGATAATGAAGTACTATACAACATGCATCTTATGCTGAGATTACTCGCAGAATTATTGTATGCTATGTATGTATTGATGTCGTCGCTCGTTCGCACCAAACGACTGGACCTGCCCCGCGTCAGGTCTTCTAAACCTTCTCGTTAAAGTTTACTATTCATCCATCACATCAAATTTCTCGAAATATCTCATGTGATATTTTCACTTCAGGAACTTAACGCCCCTAAATGACGCGGGAGGGCGCTGCTGCCCTGCGTCGGAGGGGATCCAAAAATCCCAAAAAAAACGGTTTTTTTTCCGGGGCTAAACAGCCCTGTGTTCTCTCTGTCGTCTCGTGCGGTGGTGTTTTGCTGTGCGTCGATCCGAGTGTGCCGCCGCGGCGGCCTAGGCTGCTCACGCGGCATGGAGTACTATTTGATTGTGTTTCCCTGCGTAGTACTTTTATTTTTCTCTATGCATTTTTATATTATGTGTGTATCTCTAAGAACTAAATTAACATTTTTTATGGAATAAAATTTATAAATAATAAATGAACACTATTTAGGACGGACGGGGGATTTGGGAATGTGGTGGTGCCCTCCTCCCATGTCCATTGTTAGTGCTCTATCTGCTGTCGCGTCAAGTGCGGCGGTATTGTGTTGTGCGTCGCTCGGAGTGTGCCGCCGCGGCGGCCTACATTCCAAACACAGTGCTCAAGCTAAACAGCGAATAAATGTCTAGAACCTTGCAAATGCAAAAACACGCATTTGCATTTGAGTTCACAATATACACATTATAGATTTCAATAACAGAAATTCTGAGCAAACTCTAACATTGCTGCATTACTGAACCTACTCGATGATCTAGTTGTCAAGCATATGAACCATCCCAAATTACTGAGCAAAACAAAACATTGCCAGTGATATAGATTTGTAAAGAATTCGCTTCTACTATCAAGTGCCATATGGAGGTGGAGGCTGCCAAATTTCTGAATCAAAATATACAGATTGAAGCTGCCCGCAGACCAAGAAACATCGAACTTAAATTCCAGGACACGGGAACAACAGGTTTAAGAGAGTTCTTTTTCTCGATTCCTTTAGCTGCCCGCAGACCAAGAAAACAGCTGCGAGTGGCATCGAACTTCAGTAGCAACCAAAAAGTATCAAACACACAGAAGCAGATAAAGGGCACCAACCTGCCTTAAGGGATCCCTTATGATGTCATAGTATTTGTGGCGGTAGTACCTTGTATCCTTCCAAAACTAAAACAGCAAACATTAACAATTAATTAATTTACTAATTACTGTTTATGATTGCATCTTATGTAAATCAGTAAGATACACCACAATTCTTTACCATTTGAAGACATCCATTCAAGTTATTGTGTACATCAACAACCACCTAAGATAAATTTCACTGGTTAGTTGAACAGTCCTCATTGAACTACCTTCACAATATAGATTGCTCGACATAGGAACAAGACAACAAATTCAATGCTACCTTTTTGAATGCCTGATCTAAGCTGATACCTTTCTGTAACAAAAATTGTACGGCAATCCTGAAATTTTGCACAGCTTGACCTTAGTAATGATAAACATTGTAAAAGGATATACTACTAGTAACCAAGACAACATACGATCAGGCCACGGATAGCGTAGTGCTTAGGAAGGGAATTCCTGGGAAAAAGATCAGAATTGAATCTGCACACAAGTTCCGAAAAAGATGCCCTCCCCTGCACAAGCAACAGCACTATTCATGCGTGAACATGTTGTACAAAGAGAATTTTCATTACGCTGAGCTGTACCCAATCGACCCGTGTGCTGTCGACATCAAAAAAATTTTGTGCTTCAAGCTGACTAATCAAACATTGGGCTTGGACCTTCAACTGAAATTTGAAACAAAGTCAACAATAGGGGATATCATGAAAGCCCATTAGAATATACATATGATGTATGGTTATTTTGGTGCCTATGCTTATCTCAAAACTATTGAACAATGACAAATATGTATTTATGAGTGCATCATTCTTGTCTTGCAGAAGAAAAAACAAGATGCAACAATTTCAACACATGAGCACAAGGGCTTATACATACCCCCAAAAAAACGGCCAAAGTCAATTCAAAGGAGACCTTATCCACAACTCTTAAATAGCCATTAATGTTTTGTGCATGTAGTAAAATGTACGACAATTAGGAAGCATTAACATTTCTTCATCAAGCCCCTACTTCAATCTTCTGATTGAAAAAAAGTATAAACTAACATACCAAGATCGAGTTGAAGAACAGGACATTTTAAAACAATATCTGCTTGAAGCAGCATAACAACATAGGATTAAGAGTTGTATACATACTGGCTCACTCGCAAGAAGACCTCGCAACAATTCAGCATAGGTGGACATATCGGTCTGCAAGTGCACAATCTCAGCTCTCCGCTGTAGAACAAAATAAACTTGTTAAGGGTATAAAGGTAAAAAAAACAAACTGGATAACAGCTATGAATTGTGCAAATCTTACCTCAAGAGATAATTTTATTAGAGAAAAGTCCAATGCCCTAAACTTACTCGGCACCATCTTGTTTATAGCAGACTCCACAAAATCATCCTGTAAATAGTACACAACATGACTAACAAAATCTTTTCTAAAACTTATTTCTACCTATAGCAAGAGTTATACCTTTGAAGACAAGAACTGATCCATAACATCATCTAATTTACCAGAGGCCAAATACTCGTCAAACTCTTCATGCAAGCTCGTTTGTTGTTTTGCTATATAATACTGGCGAAAAAGATAACTCCATTACATAATAGATCATAGAAGTTGGCAAACACACAAAAAAATGGCCTCAAGTGATTACTCCTGTCCATATTTACAACTGCATGCCTTGTGGACATATTCAAGGTATAATTCAAACCAACAAATCTTAAAACCATCATGTATTCTTCAAAAGGCCTTTAATCCGGAAACAATAAATCTAAGGAAAACAAATAATCATTTTGGAAGAAAGGACAGATACAAAGATGCCTGCCAACAGGCCATTAATCCGAAAACAATTAAATTTAAGGAAAAAAGAACCATTTTGGGATCATAAAATGGCGTAACATGACAGAGTGCATAATAAACAATGTTGGTTTCTCAAATTTAATTAATGCTCCAACAGACATATTGGCGATGCCTTCAAAACATCAACAACAAACGGCGAATTTTATCAGAAAAAACGGATGAATGGTGCCATACCTTGGGCTCTTTAAGTTTAGTCTCAATAAAATAGTGAGCATAAGGTTGCAGATGAAACGGGAAATCTGTAACAGTCGGTACTAATGGCTGCATAAGGGAAAAGTGTTAGCCATGATAAAGTTTGAACAGGCAACAAAGTATTATGTGGACAAACCTCTGGACATTCAGTTGTTGTTACTACATCAACTATAGCTGAGAGTTCTTTCATCTGGGCCTGAACAAAAATGAAAAATATCCATTGCACCATGGTAAGCAGATCATGAAAAAGTATGGCATGAGAATGAGGATGATGAAGCCCTTGAGTCACCTCGCGAATCATGGGATGAAATACAGGTTCCCAGAATAATACAGAACGAAGGAGAAGCTGAAAAGGGGGGAAAGATGTTTATGATATACAGATAAAATGCTTCAAACTAGGCAAACAAAAATGCTCACTTCAACTGATGGGGCCAGATATTTAGAAAATTCAGCTGGTATCTCAGGAGTTTGTCTGAGGCGATAAATAACATCACGGGGATGATCAGAGCCCTGAAAGTTGTCAGAATTACTATAATGCTCTAATTCAAATAAAAAACAAAGGCAATCAGATAAATACCTTAATGTAAGGTTTAAGCTTGATTAGCTGACGAGCAACATTGCAGATTTTTTTGTTGCGTACCACAGTATCCATTGAATAGAATTTTCGCTTGAGAAACAAAAACAATATATTAGACAACATACAAAAACCTGAAGCTGTAAGGTATATTTAAATCCTTACACGTTGTATAGATGAGATGGTATGCATATGAGGGTGAGCACAACTGTTGATGCCATATTTTGTTCTGAATTCCGGCCTCAACCTCTGAAAGAGAAGTGCTTTGTCCACATAAATATCCTGCAAATGCCCTCAGATTAATTTCACGGTTTCAGGTTATTAAACCATATTGCGATATCCAAACATAAATATTCCTGGAAAAATAGTTGGGGGTGAAAACAAATGAATGAAGGCCGTAACAAGGAACAGAACAAAACAATTCTATGTTGGATTCATCAACACGGCTACCATGGTTCTTAAGGCATCGCCTAGTCGTCGAGGTGCTCAGGGAGGGCAAGGCATCAGAAGAGGGCAGATCAAGGGAAGGAGGGGCTACTTGAGAAGAAAAAAGGAATGGGAAGGGTACGAGGAACCAGCAGGGGGCGATTCTTCCTCTTTTTTCCACAACCTTGGGAGGCGCCAATGGAGGCACTTGGGGAGGCGTCCAGCCGGGGGGTTTGGGAATTGGGGGCTAGGGTACGCGAAGGATGAGGGGGTACTCTGCTTTATGGGCTGCTGCCTTGATTGGGCTTAAGTGGGCTGGTGGGGGCTAACATTGCATGATGTAGTTGTTTTCCATAGATACTCGTGTTTCTTGTATTCTCTAATATTCGTATGACACAGGATGATGCCTTGCCGCCTCGAGTTAAGCGCCTAGGCGATAAGAGGGGTTGGGTCGCCTTAACGGCTTAAGAACATTGACGGCTACAATTTCAAGAATTGTTGTCAAGACATAAACTACTCTGGTAGTCTCCTTTTCCGTTGCTGCTGTTCTCAAACATAAACCTTGACGGCTAGGAAATTTTTTGTACCGAGTCAGATTGAACTTATCAAAGTACATATTTTATTGAAGTAAATGAAAAATTTACCTCTGCAAACTCAGAAGTTGCATCCACCTCTAACAACATGTCAATATATACAGAAAGATATCTCTGACATTCATCTTCAAACTGCTAGTAACAGAATTGATTTCAATGAGTAAGAGATTGTCAGGTTATACTCATTCTCAAAAAATATCCACAAAACACACCTCCCATCTCCATGGGTGTCCAAAGGAAAGCACCCTAGCAGTAGCAGAATATGCTTTTGCTCGAAACATATCCTTTTGCCACCCCAACCACACTTCAAAACTATTTTCAAAATCGTTGCCTTTTTTGTCTCCCCCAACCAAATCCTATCACAAATACAACAATAAACAATAAGTAGATATAATATATTTTTTTTAAAAAAAGAACTTAAATGTGGATGACTTGCCTGAGTCTGCACACAACCGCAGTTTAACATGTAGCCATACACTTCTTGACAAAGTACAAAAAGGTCTCTGCTAGCATTATCACTCCCATTTAAACTCAGTTCAGATTTTAGTCTTTGAATTGCACATGGCAGCTTATTATCTAGATGTTGGATTAGACACGGGAGTAGATTGTCAAGAATAAATGTCCTAAGCCTTGCACCATCGCTACGAACTGCGAGGCAAACAAGTGCGCGGCAAAATGGAATCGCTTTCGCTGTTAATGTATCATCCATAAAGTACCCAAAAAGACTCATTCTCAACTCCACAAAGCAATCATCAATTACAAGGTACCTGCAAGATGAAAAGTAACTAATAAAGCTCCTACTGGTAGTAAAACATTGGGTAATAGGGTTAATTAAATCAAAACAGGGAATATAGTACTAATTTTGTTACCTTAATAGAGAATTTGACGGCATGGAATCTTGAAAAGATGTGGCGTCTTTACCCTCCAGTGGCGCCCTACTTTGTTCTGTCAATGCTACAACTTCAAGCAAACCTGAAACTTCACGAGTGAACTCAAGCAGTATGTCCATCTCCAATGTCTTGCTTTCCTCCACTCCAGACAGTTTACCAAAATAGTAAGATGCTCCGGCACATCCATGATAAAGAAGCTTAGACCATGCAAGATGAAGTATATCTTCACAGTGTCTTAGTAACTGTCGCAAAAAATTGTCCACCCATTCCTTCCAAAACATACAGGGACAATTCTTGACCAAAGGAATAACTGTAAGTTTGATAAGTTTACTTAAATGTCGAAATTCCAATGATGTCAAATATTTTGATAAAGCAGCACTAACAGAGCGATTTAATAACCAAGAAAATGCACCATCAATAGATGCACATAGTCCAACCACATTGTACCTGCAGCATTGCATAATCAGTAATGCACCAAAATACAAAAGCAGAATATAACATAATTGTCATAATTTATAGATGGAACATGTTTTAAAGACAGGCACTGCAAATGTTAGGTCAGTGTCCCCAGGGTGGATCACCTGTGAACAGACCCTGAACCTAAGCAACACAAACATACTGGCTAACAGTGGCCATGATACAGGGGAGAAAATGCAATCCTTGATACTACATGCTCAATGAAAACTGAACCAATTCTTATCCTTACAAGGATGAGATTAGTGACCAAAAAATAACCTAGTTCTAAATTTCTAAATTATCTAAACTAAGGCAAAAGATTCTCAATCTCTAAACAAATATTCCAAGTTAACAAACCAACCATGGGTCGAGCGTAAAAAGAAACATGATGTGCTATACACGTGAACAGTACACCAGCTGCTCCTGCTACTATCAAATTGTGATGAGCGTAAAAAGAAACATGCTGTACTATACATGTGAATAGATGCTAGGGAGTGGTGTACTGTTCAACTAGGAAATACTGGACTAATATTATAACCTTTATATGTGAGAAACTTTGACAAGCAACATCATCACAACTATGGAGCTACTGCTGGTATTCTAACTCTTCTCAGTACTCATCCAGTTTCAAATGGTCTTGCTGGATGTATGTAAGTATAGTTGCCAGAAACATCTGACGATAATTCTGACATAATTAAAGCAAGAAACAGTTGGCTGGTAATAACTACATTACAAATTCTATTCATGTCAACTAAAATATTACATAAAATATGCAGTATTTTTAAGTCACAGACACTTCACCATACAAAATCACTTGAACTTCCAATATCAAGCCAAAATAAGAAAATATCCAAAATTGTAAAAGCAGCGTACTTACCCACTCTCTCTGATTCCCTCTATCAATTCTCTTGTATCCTTCTCTTGGGAATCCTTCCTATTGCTAGCTGTATGGTCCAGATACTTTGCCCTTTTAAGAACATCAGACAAACTACAAGCAAGAGGTGGATACCACAGCCCATGTATGCATAGAAGCAGCTGGAATTCAAAACACCGACTCAAATTAGAAAGAAAATAAACAAACTTCAATAATGGATTGGAAGGTCAATTTAGTTTTCTACGACACAAGCACAAACATGTTTAGACAAATGGCAACCATACATTACGCATTCTTTAGCTAGCACATGGGCCTATAACAATTGGGCCACATATTTGAGAAATTGTGGTGCAACAAATCTGTGACAAAACCATTAAAGTGAACATAAATGCCATTAATATCTTTAATTCAGGCACCTATGTTTAGGTGGACATTTACCTCTAGGGTCAGGGGAAGAATCATCTGTACAAAGGTTACTATGTAAGGTTCACAGGATTTGGAAGTAAACTCTTCAGTGCAGCCCTTTTGGAGCTGGGCCTCACAGAATCTGACCACGTAGTGTACCATCTTCAAAAACTGGACGTTGGAAAACAGGCGAGACAGCCCTGACCCATGATGCAAATATTTACATCTCCACTCCGGCAAGGTCCAAATTTTGTTGAGAAGGCTAAGCAAGCAAGGAATTAATTCCGCATATTGATGTACTCTGTTACAAGAAAAAACTGGAAAAGGTCAGCAAAAAAAAGAAGCTTCATGGTGTAACTTTGGACAGTAATATCAACAAGAATATAGAAAATACAAGAGAAGCATCAGCTTATCGCAAATACTTTTATTCCTAAACTTTGGACGGTCTGAATTCTTAATGCATATTACTAGTTGAAAAAGGCTCACATGCTTTCAAAATATCACATTTTTATGAATGAAGAACAATTCACCACACGGAGACATGAAAACGTTTTTCATACCCTGAATAGGATACTAAAGTAAGGAATGCTTGACTTATAACATTATGCTCCATAAGGAGTAGAGAACCCTCCTCTTGATCGCTAGACATCATTTCGACGTTAACCTGTATCATCAGAAAGAACGATACCAGAAAAAGAATGATATTAGAAACAAAACATCTACAAGATGGTTGATGGGATCTTCATCCTTAGATAAGGCATACCACTTGGTAGAAACAACTATCGCACGTTAAAAAATGTTAAGCAGAGTGGGGAGTGGGAACACATGAACAGGGAACAGACAGCGATGAAGTTACGCGAATGCCATTATGAGTAATTCAACATGAAGGGAACTGAAGACATGAAAACAGTATATTTCCTCAAAGTTGATTCAAAACAATCAGCACAAAAGGAAATTATTAATATTACATGCAGCAAAAATGTTTGTTGTTGTGTCATATTACAAGTACATGAGAACAGGCTTACCAGCATTGCAGGTTCAGCAACCTCAGCAAATTCTCTGCAGGCATTAATAATATCACCAATACTGTCTGGATGGTTCATTACTGGAACAAAACCATAGTCCTCAACTATGCTGATACATGATGTTTCATTCCAAATGCCACAGTTTCTACAACGATTTAGATCTAAATTGCTAGTGATGAGACTACCTTGTACCCCTGCTAAGAACAAAAAACAATGAGAAAATGAACATGCACATAAAATACAAGAGGTTCAACAACATTACTCAAACACATCTAATTACTTAAGCAAATAGTTATGGACATAGAAACAAATTTGATGTATTTGATAGATAGTACTCACTGGCCAAGGTATCCAAAATCTTTAGATTAAGAAACAGTGATTAGAGGTTGCCTGAAACACATAAGCTTGCACACAGTCCTTACACGCAACCTAAAATATATTACTTCTGATGTCGTATATATAAAGCCACATTGCTAACAATTTTGCAATCTAACATTCTAGCATGGTACACACACAGGGAGGGAGACACCTCTTGTTCAACATTACTTGTCACAAACAAACACAGACAATTCATACTTACGAGTTTGTAAAAATATATAAATCTAATATAACTCTTCTCAAATTTTAACATTTTGTAGTCTTGATAAGAGCAGGGTTGAGGGCTGTGAAGGGCATCTATAAACAATCAGACCATTTTTGTTGTTTTCAGGGACATAAAACATATTATTATTTTCGGTTTTCATTAAATAGGAGATCATCGCACTATTCACAATACTAATTCAGTCAATAATCTGAGCACAAGCAGTTAGCATTATAAAAAATGTATCAGAAGTGCACACATATTTCACCTGTTCCAATTACAGTGTTTGTTTCCATGGCAGCTAGACTTCTCAAGTTGATATTTACAGCAAGAACAACAAGTAAGCACCGTTTATGCTTGCTATTTTCCTTAGGATTAGCTGGGCTATCCATTGGATCATCTGAGACAACTGTAGCATCCTTCAAAACCAAATCATCAAGGGAACCAACAAGAGCTTTTCTTAAATCGACAAATTGTGTGCTGCTGAGTTCCTTCTTCCTGAAATACACCAAATGCTGCAAATACCAATATGATATAACAGGTCAAATAATGCCATGGTAACAGGCCACTGCTCCACAATAACAAACCAAACAACCGAGATGCTTTGCACACAAAGGAAGATGAAATATATTGGGTAAACAGCACACCATAATGTAAGTACCATACAACATGCTAAAACATAACATTAGAACAGAGGTGGCAGGTGCACACTGCACAGTTTATGTAGCATATTCATCTTTGACCAATTAATAGTTTCATAGTTAGTTGACAAACTACAGACTGAATTAGCTCTACATAACAAAACATTCTACAAAAGAATTTTTCTAGTCTCAATGGTGAATATGCACATGGCCAAGTTGTAAAATACAACAGCCAGTCATTATTGTTTGACGTAAACATTGACTTGATGAGCATCATAATCTCTGTCCTGAACACCAAACAATGACGACCAGAGGGAGTAGTAGTGGTCATCTACATACAACAGTGGTCATGATATAGTTGATTATATATTTTCAAAACAATTGCAGGGTTTTACAAGGGCTGCAGATTGATTTCATAAGGATATGAGTGAACTCCACTTGTAAAAATAGAATGAAATGAAACAGAACAGTTCTGATGCATGGGATGTGTCTTCACACAAGAATGGACCTAGATCTGGAGTTCTGTGACATGTATACCACTTAATAAGAAGGATAACATAGAATCAGGGATTAAAGCAAATTGCTTCTCCTTTTTGGTGAGCAAATAGAGCTAAAATCAAAACCCCTATACCCAGGGATAGCACAGGAGACTTAAGTGCTTGATTCAACAAAGGGTATTCAAAGGCGCCGAAACTCATCGATTTGGGCGGATAGAGCAAGTAGGATTAACAACCTGAAGCATCCTCACGCCAAGTGTTGACGTAAAACCATATCAGTAGAAATAGGGAGAGAGGAGAGGTGAGCGTCCCGGAGAGGAGCCGGAGTGTCGGCCCCTCTTCTAGCTGTACCTCTACGGATGCGACTTCACTACGATGATCGTTACAATACTTTAAATACAACCGATTAACGGGCATAAAGCATGATAAATGTGAAAGCACGATCGTAAATCTCTAATAAACAAGAATGCATAGGTTTAAAAGCACTAGTCTACCGCATGTCTAGATACCCTCGAACCCGTCAGGCGTAGAATCAAACAAGTTAATCCACCGCATGATACGACTTGTTTAAAATCACGCCACCAACCAAGAATAGATCAATCCACCGCATGATATACTCTAAACGTGGAAGGCTAGAAGCATTCATTATTTAAAACAAAGTTACGAACATGTTTCACTCATTGAGGGACTGCCGAATACGGCTAGATAGCCGATTCGGGTTCCATGAAGAAGGAACAAGCTTCGTCGATGTTGATAGACCTATCAGATCGATTTCGAGCTCTAATCCACCGGATGATTAGTTCTAAAACGACCCAAAAACCTGCATCTACCGCATGATACCCGGCTCTGTCAAGATCCATACAAAATCAACAAGTTTGAACCCGCGACACGTGGCAATCTAGATTGATTCGAATTCGGCTATGTAAGGTAACGTGGTCATGTCTTGCGATGAATCAAAACCGAACCTAACCAATTTAGATTGGGCAAAAAGAGTGTTATATGAATTAAACATAAAGTAAAACCCAAATAACACAAGGTAACTTAATGAATCTATTAGATCTTTGCCACAATCTAATAGAGCCGATAACTTGCTTCAAGCTAAACCTTAGCCTACCGCATGACTCATGATTTAACAAAGAAGCCTTCTTGAACCAAGCTTAAATCCACCGCATGATACTAAGCATGATACAAGGTTGTCGATACTTACGGAGGTTGACGGATCGATGATTCCTCTCGAAGATTTTGACGACACGACTAAAGGACTCGAAAAGGTGGCGCAAGGCCGGTTTATTGTATGATTGTTCGATCCTTATTACAATCATCACGGGTTTATATTTATACCCTGGTTTTGACACTATTCCTAGTCGACTACGATTACAAAACGTTTATTTCCAAAGAAATACGTCGAAGTGCCGTATTCATCTCGCATTCTTTATCAAATCGGCTTTTTCCTTGTATTCAATCCACGTCATCACGCATTCCCGAATGCTTTCCATAGAGCAACTCCCTTGCTGAATCGGCGACGGACTCCCGACCGCAGAATGCCTTTGCCGAATCGTTCTCGAAGATAAGCTTTCTTAGCTGAACGATGTTTATCTTTTCACCAAATCCGGCCCACTTGTCAGCCTCTCTCAGGTGCCAATTTTTGGTGTTAACACATGCCCCTTCAATTTCGGGATAAAAGATACTTCTATTTCGGAATTGACCATAAATACTCAGCGTTTCTAGGTCATCTCAGCTCAATCCTTGCTTTTTCCGCTCTTAACTTTTTGAAGCTTCGTCCAGACCCAAACCCTAGTTCATCGACCTCTGCAAGCTTCGACCTTCAAATGGCGGACCAAGATCAAGCCCTCCGAGTAAATTTCACTCCCTTTAAGCTCATTCGGCATTACTTTACTTTCGCTTTTTTTCTTTTTCTTTCGAATCCCCCTTTGAATTTTCTTTTCGCCTCTTTCGGTTCTTGACAGGCCCTAGCTGCCGAACTCTTGATTCCCATCGAGGAAAAAGCACCATCTTATTTCCTTGGGCCTGTGGGAGATTCAGACCCTTCTGAGCTGACTGCTGCCGAATCTCAAAGGATCCC
>OAMR01000047.1:3494637-3528435 GCA_900205405.1 Echinochloa crus-galli
GCCGGCCGTCTGGGTCGAGCGGGCGGCGGGGGGTGGATCGGTCGCAGGGCGGGAGTCGGGCTGGCGGCGGGGTGTGGGGTGGGGGACGGGAGGCGGACAAGCGGGGGGTGGGGGATCGCTCCTGTTGCGGAGCGGAGAGGGGACGGACGCGGGATCGCAGGCAGACGTCGGATGACTCGTGTACGGATGAATCGCAGGCGGACCGATTTCGGAGGGCAGAGCGATGGTTCTCACGGACGCGATTCCCCAGGCCGTTTTTATTAGGAGTAGAGATTGAACGTAACCGGTGGCCGTGGGCAATTTTCCCACAACTCTATAAAAAGGTGTGAAACTAGTATTTCTGGAGCACCTCTTAAAGAGGCCAAAAAAAACCTGGAGTTGACCTCTAGATCCATCTTTTTTTATAGAGCTGGAGTTTTTGGAGTTGGCTGTGTGTGGCAACGGGATTTTGGAACGGAGCCGCAAAACATGGAGCGGAGCTCTGCCAAACGGCCCTTTCTTTTCCATTGCTCGGGTGATGAGCTCCCTAAAATGCCCGAGTTGCAGGTTGACATATAAAAAAAAAGCCGTCGGAAATCCAACTCCTCTCCTCACGCCGGAAGAAACAGCAGCAGCAGGAAAGGGGAATTTCGGTTTGAAATCGACCGGAGTGAAGGCGGGTTTCAGCAGCCATGGCCGCTCGAGCTCGATGGCGACTCCTCGCGCTGCCGCTCGCGCTGTTCCTCGTGGCCGGCTCGGCGCACGGCCTCGTGAAGCCGGAGGCCGCGGCGGCACCCAAGGCCCCCGTCCCGAAGGCCATCTCGGTGAGCTCAAGCGGAAGTTTCTCTCTCTCGCTACGATTTCGTTTGCGCTAGGGTCCGATCTGATCGGTTGCGGATCGAATGTGACGCGCGCAGGACCTGAGGGACGCGATCGTCAAGGGGCTGGGGTTCCAGGCGGAGGTGCTCAAGGTGTCCGGGTTCGACGTGCGGGACGCGCTGGTGGGGCACGCGGTGTCGTACGAGTTCGACATCGAGGTCGGCAGGAAGGTCCTGCCGGTGCGCCTGCTCGAGGACGTCAAGCGCTGGGATTTCGTCGACCTCCCCATCTTCCGCTCCCAGGCCGACGCCGACGACACGGCGCTCGCCGAGATCTGGCGGGCAGGGAAGGGGAGCGTCGTCGAGCCCACCCTGCCGCCCTTCCAGCTCGCCGGGCCCATGGAGCTCTGGATCCAGGACGGCGACGATGTCAGGCTCGCCTTGCCGGTAAGTGCAGAAGTTCGTTTCGCCCCTACAAGTGTGTGAATCGTAATGCTCTTGTTCAGGGTTAGTATTGGATTGTGTATCTGAGATCATTGGTCTATATGTTGAGTCTAGAGATTGAAATGGTATGATGGACTGATTGCCAAGGGTATGGCCTGCTCACCCAACGACATCAAAATTGAATTGAACATTAAGGTCAGGAAGGTAAGCTAAATGCTACATCTGAAGTAAAGTCAGAAGGCACAATTGAAATTGGCCAAATTAGAGTTGAGGTCGGGAGCACAAGGTACATACTTATTTGTCTCAAACACAGATTTGCCCAAAATAAAGGGGATTCTTCATTAGTTTACTATGTGTGATGCAGATGGCATCATTAGCTTTCGAATTCTTTGCCTGAAGATTTCGAAGCACATAAATCCAAGTAAAGCGTGTTTGATGATTTCATTGTACCAGAAAAGGGCAACTTCCGTCTTTGTGAAATGTGGGACAAGAATGAATTGTAGTGAAACTGAAAAGTAATTTTTAGACCAATATTGGGTGGGGTCCCTTTTTTTCGGTAATAGATGCAAGCTTGTTCCTGAATTGTGGTATGCATAATGGAGCTTCCTTTACAACTAAATTGCGAGCTACCTAATTGAATTACTAGCAGAGTGAGGATCCTGTCCTTTTTGTCATGTTTTTTCGTTTTACACTACTGTTACATATATCTCACCCTAATGGTGCCTCTAGGTTCCTAGTTAACTGTACTTTACTGCTTTTCCATATGAGAAGTATGTGTGATATATGCAAGTATGTCTTGCTAGAGATGACTTGTACAATTCTTATATCCTGATAATTCATTTATAAACTTAAAATACAAATTCCCTGATGTACTATAAGCTGGCAAAACTCTGCTACTTGGGACCCATGCAAGCACCGGGGCAGAGCCAGGCTGCCCTCACTCAAAATTTTGATGTTTCGTTAATCAACAATGTATAAGCTTCCTAAATTTAGCTGCTCTTTGCTGTGGCCCCTCTCAAGTTTTGATCTAGGTTCGCCAAGACCATCTGTTTAGATACCATGGCTTAATTGAGTCAAGAAAAACAGGAATCCGGAGATCACGTTTATCTAGGGACAAGTAAATTATTCTGATTGTTTGAGCTACTCTCTAATCTCTATTTATTGATATGAATTATGTAGACCTATTAGCTTAAACCTTCATCATAAGATATACTAAATTTTAATGCTTAATTTTCTTTGCAGCATGATGTGGATGCGGGAACCCTGAAGAAAGTTGTTCTTTCTGATGGTGCAGTGGTAACAGTGAAGGGTGCCAGGGCTGTGAGCCTTCGGTTGCCACTTGAACTACCTCTGCCTCTCAATCGTACCACGTACAAGGGCCGCCTCTCGAGCCTACTATCCATTGCACAAGCTTTACGTGGTGCAGCCCGGTCTAATCAGAAGCCCCTGCTATCTCTTCGAATCGAGGGCCCGGCCTCCTTATCCTCGACTCCTTCCAAGTCTCCCAATGACAAGCTCAAGCTCAAACGGTTGGCCCCAGGCCAAGTGGAGCTCTCCTCACGGGCAGGAACAATCCCTGCTGTTGCTGAAGACGATGATGAACCACACAACACCGGATTGTGGCCTCTCTTGTCACTGAATGGATCAGATGGTAGCCTGCAGGGATTTGAGGAGCTGTTGGCCTCGGTCCTCGGAAAGAAAGCAGGCGAGAAGGGGACATTCAAGCTGCTGAAGGCGCGAGCCTCAGCCCAAACCTATGTCAAGATGGCATTCGCAGTGGAGAAGAAACTTGCTGAGGGAGAGGCGAACTGGTCCAACTTCCCTGAGTGGAAGACGAAGCCCAAGAAGCTGAGAGCACACTATGAGGTCCTTGCTCGAGTGGAGGGTGTCCAGGCGATCCCCGAGAGAATAGCGCAGGTGCAGCCTTTCCAGGCCGACGAGGCCATGTCGGAGAGTGCACTCACCAGTAACGTCACGAGGTCGAAGATGGAGATTGTCCATCCTCCGCCGGTTTACTTCGCTCTATGAAAGCCTGAAGAGCTGGAGGATGTTTTTATCCCTTCAGAGTCATACGCCGATGAGAAAAGCTTTACAAGAGCCAAGAAGCTTTATTGCCTATTGCTACTGACTGTTAACATGAAAAATGTCGTTGTATGTTAAAGGAATGCCGAATGCTGGTAGATTTGTATATCAACTCGAATAATGAGCCAGACAAAAGAAAAGTTAGTACGAGTAGTTGAAACTGTACAGTTTTGGACGCAACGGTGCAAGTTCTTTCTTGCTAGTTTGTCGTGCCTCTCGTATTCCGCATAACATGTTGGTTTTTTCTGTCCGTTGTCGTACCAATGTGTGCGGTGCTATTCAAGCCGCCCTGTTCACTGTTTCCAGCGAGCCAACAGTGTTTTTCTCTCAGCGAAAACCAGCGTCAGTCATTGTTTCCAGCGAGCCAACAGTGTTTTTCTCTCAGCGAAAACCAGCGTTAGTCACCAGCCAAACGAACAGGGGTTTTTCTCTCAGCGAAAACCAGCGCCAGCCACCAGCCAAACGAACAGGCCAGCTGTATGGGCGTATAGCTGTATCGTGCCTGGTCAGTCTCCATGCACCTGGGACTCGCCTATAGCTGTATCGTGCCTGGTCAGTCTCCATGCACCTGGGACTTGCCCAACCACTGGTAGAGGGGACTCGCCCAACCACTGAAATCCTGAAAAGCTCGCCTCGCCACTCGTCAGTAGAACTGCACGTCTGCACCAGAGCGTCACGAATATTGTCCTTGGAGCCCCAAGATCCATGGCTGCTTCCTGCTTGGGCCTGGAAGTCTGGAATTCCAAAGTTCCCATGCTAAAAGAATGATTAGAGAGTGGAGGGCTTTCTCAATTCCTTAGGAATACTTCTGATAGAAAGTTATACATTTGAATCTGCAATATTGCAGAAGTAGTAAAAGAGGTAATCCAACTTGGAGTTAAGTTGCATCCTAACTTCAGAACATGATACATGGGTTAAACTGGATGCTGGTTCTGTCTTTCTTTTTTTTTTCCTCTTGGGAGTAATGGTAATATTAGACATGACATTTATGCATAGACCACATCTTCAATTCGTGTGATTTTTGGTTACAAAGCAAAAAATCTGAGGGCATTTTTTCAGCAAAATGATTGCCAGTTTCCTGGTCACTATTTTCTCCATGTATTATATACTTTGCGAGCTCTGCAGACAGATTCTTTGATTATCATCTGATTTCAATTTGATTCCCCTATTTCTTACCAGGTGGTTCTTATTTCTGGAGAAACAGGCTGCGGTAAAACCACCCAGGTGCAAATTCTTTCAACAGTTTTTGTGTAATACGACCATGAAATAATTATCTCATAGATTAATCTCACATTCATTCCTGCATTAAGTTAGATGTTATTTGTTGTGTTTTTCTTCTAATATTTGTTAATTATTTTTGGTTTTATTGATGTGAACAATTGCTATTCCTTGTCATACAAGATCCGTTTTGTGTGATTGAGGCAGTATTAGTTGAATTATGTCTATTATGTATAGAAAGAGGGTTCGCACCATTCGCTTCCTGTTATTTTGGTGGCTGTTTTTGCATTCGGAGCCGCGAGCTGAGAGGTGTTCGAGCGAGTTTTATTTGTGCCCGATGCGTCTGTCAGTGGCGCGTGGGGTATAAGGTTTCGGTCGATTTGAGCTCAAATAGCTTGCCCATTTGTGATCCTTTCGCTGTTTTTTTACTCCATTAGAATAGGGCTATTCTAATTGTATGATCCTTACTTCATTAGCATCTTTTGGATTACAACCTGATATGTTAATTATCTACTTTTTTGGTTTATCAATAACCAATTGTACCACTGTTTCTAGCTTGACAGTTGATCGCCTGATCCTTGTAGTATAAGGGAGTATTATATTTTTATTCCTGGTCACTATTTTCTCCATGTATTATATACTTTGCGAGCTCTGCAGACAGATTCTTTGATTATCATCTGATTTCAATTTGATTCCCCTATTTCTTACCAGGTGGTTCTTATTTCTGGAGAAACAGGCTGCGGTAAAACCACCCAGGTGCAAATTCTTTCAACAGTTTTTGTGTAATACGACCATGCCATTAGAATAGGGCTATTCTAATTGTATGATCCTTACTTCATTAGCATCTTTTGGATTACAACCTGATATGTTAATTATCTACTTTTTTGGTTTATCAATAACCAATTGTACCACTGTTTCTAGCTTAACAGTTGATCGCCTGATCCTTGTAGTATAAGGGAGTATTATACTTTTCTCATCCACATTGTGTTTTATCAGTATGTTTTTAAAATATACGACCAAGTTGTATTTGCACCTTTTCCATGTGTTGATAATCTATGTTTCACACAAAATTTAAATGTTCTCTTAGGTTGCCCAACTGCTAAGTGGCCTATTCGGTGTATATACTGTAGCTTTCCACTCGTGCCTTTCTTAATGTGACCAATCGAAGATTAAGAATGTTATCATCTGACCCCAAAATTAACTCAAACTGTTCCCCATTGAGTTGCAACTTTAGTCATGATTGCTGTGAAGTAGTTGTATTCCCCCTTGATTGTTAGGTAAAATTGACATGCAAACATCTTCCATGTTTACATGTCTTTGTATTAGTGGGTGCACATTAAGCACAAGCATAATTACCTATTGGGAAACTGATTGTTTAATAAGTTAGTGATGGTAGAATTTTAGTTAAGCTTAAAAGGTTGGTAAGGTGGTAATAATCGCCTCTTATATTGATGGCATCCTTTACTCATGTGTTGGCCCTAAAATTTAAGTACAGCCCCCCTCAATCTATCTTATGTTACTCATGGGTTACCGGGTCTCTTCCTTGGTGTTATGCTGTGATTGTGAGCTGAATAAAGTGATACCTAGACAATTTTACCTTGCAGTGTACACTTTTGAACCTGATATATCAAGTCAAGAGCGAGGTGCAATCCATAATATGTGTAGAAAAATGGGCATGCGATCCAAAAGTTCCGGGTGAGTAAAGATAACTAGAACTCATTATGCAGAATTGTATCCGTGCTGAGTTATAAGGAATCTATATCTAGGCTTGCTGCATCTTTAGGTTGCGCCATCCCAATGTTATTTTTGCAGTACAATAGTTGCTCGGTATATGTCATGGTTATTCTGAGTTTGATTTGTAAACTACAGGATGGGGGAACAGAGACGCCTTTCTGTTTATAAAAGCAAAAAGAAGCAGGGGCCTGTTAAGGAAGAAGGCCCTAGCCACCTCAAGTTTTCTGAAGAGGCGAGACATGTTTTGCAGGATTTATTTACACATTATCCTCCTGGTGATGCTGATTTAAATGTGGATGCCAACCGGAATTCTAGTGATAAGGCTGCAAACATCAAATGGAAAATGGATAGTGCCTTTTGCAGGCCAGCAATGAGCAAACTCGATATAGCGAAGAAAGTTGAGATGCTTGCCTCTGGAATAAATGGATCTGCACAGTTGAGGAAGGTCGTATATTCTGGCTAGAATATTATCTTCCTCTCTTTGCTTTTATAAATGACTGCAGTTTGTAAGTTGCTGCTGTTTATATTAGTCTTATGACACAATATTACTTATTGCTAAAGGTTTACTTGTGAACAGATCATGGAAGACAGATCAAAGCTTCCTATTTCATCCTTCAAGGATGTCATCACTTCGACTTTGGAAAATCACCAGGTATTGTTTTTTCCCAAATATTTTTTTCACATTTGAAAATTATATATTTTTTCCTTTTAAACAACGCAGGACTGCTGCATGTCATTTCGTTAAGAAAGAGTTTTAGGTACAAAGAGAGACTAAAGAGGCCTCTCTCTAACACACCCAACACACAAAGTAAATGTTACAAAAGCGCCACTGCTGGAAATCACGTGACCATGACCGTTCCTCCTCACAGAACAGACAAAGAGTCTGGGACAAGTGACCGAGTGAGAAACTCCTTGAGTGCATATTCTCCAGCCATGCACCATACACGACTTCCATTGGCCACCAGCCCACCGTTTGCAAAACTACATGGAGATCTGGGCTTGCCCCATCAAAACCACACATGTTTCTGTGTTTCCAAAGTTCCCATGCTAAAAGAATGATTAGAGAGTGGAGGGCTTTCTCAATTCCTTAGGAATACTTCTGATAGAAAGTTATACATTTGAATCTGCAATATTGCAGAAGTAGTAAAAGAGGTAATCCAACTTGGAGTTAAGTTGCATCCTAACTTCAGAACATGATACATGGGTTAAACTGGATGCTGGTTCTGTCTTTCTTTTTTTTTTCCTCTTGGGAGTAATGGTAATATTAGACATGACATTTATGCATAGACCACATCTTCAATTCGTGTGATTTTTGGTTACAAAGCAAAAAATCTGAGGGCATTTTTTCAGCAAAATGATTGCCAGTTTCCTGGTCACTATTTTCTCCATGTATTATATACTTTGCGAGCTCTGCAGACAGATTCTTTGATTATCATCTGATTTCAATTTGATTCCCCTATTTCTTACCAGGTGGTTCTTATTTCTGGAGAAACAGGCTGCGGTAAAACCACCCAGGTGCAAATTCTTTCAACAGTTTTTGTGTAATACGACCATGAAATAATTATCTCATAGATTAATCTCACATTCATTCCTGCATTAAGTTAGATGTTATTTGTTGTGTTTTTCTTCTAATATTTGTTAATTATTTTTGGTTTTATTGATGTGAACAATTGCTATTCCTTGTCATACAAGATCCGTTTTGTGTGATTGAGGCAGTATTAGTTGAATTATGTCTATTATGTATAGAAACCAAAAAGTTACTTTTGCTATTTCTTCATGCATTCGATGTTATACAGGAAACAGTCTGTAGCTCCTTTCTGCCTGTGTATCTTGTCAGAGGCGGTAGTAACATGTCTCTTGATCTCTTTAACTTTCTTTGCTTGACTCAGACTTGGTGCATGTTATTTACGTTAATAACATCAGTATTCAAACAGACTGATTCCAGGAAACTTTGATGGATTTCTTGTGGTGCCCATAGAGTTATGTGTGAACTGTATAGCTTTTGTGATGATTTGGTGCGGGTATGGGTGGGAATGATATTTTGGTATTTGGCTAACTATCCATGTTGTTCTTATATAGGTTCCTCAATACATCTTGGATCATGTATGGGGCAAGGGCGAATCGTGTAAGATCATATGCACTCAGCCACGTCGGATATCAGCTATTTCAGGCATGTTTGATACACATTATGACAGATTCAGATTGCTTTTGAGTTTGTATCTTCTATATTGCCTGTAAGTTATGCTTTGTTCTATGTGCTATCCAGTTGCTGAGCGAATCTCTGCTGAAAGAGGAGAGTCTGTTGGTGACACAGTTGGATATAAGGTATTGACAAATTGTTATATTTCTCTATATGATGTATTTGTGGTTTAACTCTACTTAGGTCCACTTTATGGCTGTGAATTTCAAAAGAGGAATTAGTGTTCCTCAAACTGCTTCCAGGCTTGTGTTTTGAAACATAGGAAGTATAACTTTGTTACGTGAACAATTTTCTTCGTTTGATATCTTGTCAGTTGTTTGGGACTTTCACATCAACGTTACCTTTTGAATCTATGTTTCCTGTGCTACTATGTGCAGCATATGTCAAAGATTTCTTTATCTGATGCCATTCTTTGTTTTTTAACTGTAGATACGTTTGGAGTCAAAAGGAGGGAAAAACTCATCCGTCATGTTCTGCACAAATGGTGTTCTTTTGAGAGTACTTATTGGAAGAGGAACTAAAACCTCGAAAGCACGAAATTCGAAGAGGTCATTAGATGATGCTATTTTGGGAATATCACACATCATTGTGGTAATTTTTATACTTAAATATTCACAGAAGTATTTTTATTTCATATAAGTGGTAGCAGTATTGCTTTCATATGATTCGGAAAGCAATGATAAGCTGTGCATTCAAGGCTGTGTTAACTCCTGGGCATCTAGTTATATATAGAGGGAATGTTTCTTTTGGAATCAAGTTATTGCTCGTAACATTTACTAACTGCTACATAGTAATTTGATAGATACATCCATGCTTTTGTGACTTCTGATGAGATTTAATATTTATTGTGTTGCTATCTTAACACCCTGTACCCTTCTCCATGTATATGATTGTAATGTGCGCCTGCTTTGTTTAATTGGGGAAATTCCTGCTTAAGTTTATGATTCTCAATTTAGGAGCTTCCAATAAATTTGGCCATGATTACTTTTCTGAAATATTATTTTACATTATTTCACTCTCATCCATTGCAAATCTTCTAGATCATTTGCAGAACCTTATCCACACAATGCAGCAGCAAAATCCAAAAATAACAATTACTAAGCCTCTTCATAATATAAATGGTGCGCAGTTCTCCTGCGTTTTCGAGAAAAAAAAACTATTGCTAAGCCTTTTGGTTAAGTAGGTTACTAAGCCTTTTGGTGAAGTAGGTGGCTTACTGTACTGATTTTCCCTCAAAACAGAGCTTTCTGTCCCAAGCAAGTTGGGTAGTAAAAGTGAAAGTCATTGACTTGTTGTCTGGACTGTTAATTTCTCAAAACTCCTTGGAAATTATGTGGACAATGTGTTTTATCATTTTTATTTGATTAACTCTATTGAACTGGTTAATGCTGTTGGGTTGTGCATTACTCTAGATAGGAAATGGTATGAACTAATGATCATTTTTGCTACCTACAGGACGAGATCCATGAAAGGGATAGGTTTTCTGATTTCATGCTGACTATTCTAAGGTATCATGATAAAGCTCGTTTTCTACATAAGTTACTAATAGTGCACATAGTAATACTAATATCTTTCGCTAAACAATTTTATGCAGAGATTTGTTGCCGGTGTATCCTCATCTCCGTTTGGTGAGCAGAATCTTTCTCTGGAGTACAGTTTTTTTTCAGCCATCATACCAAAACACAAAAGATGCTTCAAACTTGTTGTAAATGCAACAGTTTGTTTGCTGCTTAAGGGTTAGCGGACTGGAAGTTCCTTGTTTGTTTGGTTAATGTTACAACATCACTAGTCCATCACATTGATTTGTAGACTGGGAGTTCCTAGTTTAGTAGATTAGTGTTGGTCTTTTGCGCTGTGATTATCAAAGTGGCGTGTTAGAGTCCAACTCTTTCCCCATTAATTGGATTACCTAACCATGTTTACATCTTAGTATATTGCCAATACAAAAGCAATCAATAATGTATTTTAACAGGTACTCATGAGTGCAACAATCGATGCTGAGCGGTTTTCACAATACTTCAATGGATGTTCGGTCATTAAAGTCCCTGGGTTTACCTATCCTGTTAGTAAACTCTCTCAGATTGGATATCTTAAATTATCTGAAATCTTTGTTGGCAAGTTATAACTTCTTTTTCCTCAGGTCAAAACTTACTATTTGGAGGATGTGCTTTCTATTCTGCAATCTGTCAGTGATAATCATCTTAATACTACAACCAGTGATAAAGAACAGAGAGCCGTTTTAACTGATGATTTCAAAAGTTCGATGGATGATTCAATTAACCTGGCTTTGGTCAATGATGAATTTGATCCTCTCCTTGAGCTTATTTCTGCAGAGCAGAACCCTGAAATATACAACTATCAGCACTCAGAGTCTGGTGTAACACCTCTAATGGTTTTTGCTGCGAAGGGTCAGCTTGGGGATGTCTGTATGCTTTTATCTTTTGGTGTCAATTGTTCAGCACAGGATCATGATGGAAAATCTGCATTAGATTGGGCACAGCAAGAGAAACAACAAGAGGTTTATGAAGTAATAAAAAAACATATGGACTGTAGTTCAGCAAAATCAACTGAAGATAATCAGCTGCTTAATAAGTACTTGGCAACTATTAATCCGGAACACATTGATACTGTGCTAATAGAAAGGTTGCTTGGAAAAATTTGTGTGGATTCCAATGAAGGAGCTATCTTGGTATTTCTTCCTGGGTGGGAAGATATCAATAAAACAAGGGAAAGGTTACTTGCTTCTCCATTCTTTCAGGATTCATCAAGATTTCTTGTATTGTCACTTCATTCTATGATCCTCTTGTCAGTTGTTTGGGACTTTCACATCAACGTTACCTTTTGAATCTATGTTTCCTGTGCTACTATGTGCAGCATATGTCAAAGATTCTTTATCTGATGCCATTCTTTGTTTTTTAACTGTAGATACGTTTGGAGTCAAAAGGAGGGAAAAACTCATCCGTCATGTTCTGCACAAATGGTGTTCTTTTGAGAGTACTTATTGGAAGAGGAACTAAAACCTTTAATCCAATCTCCATTACGCAGGTCAAACTACTCGATTCAAACTGCAGAATAGAAGACTTTCTGAAGAAAACATTGGACCCTCCAGTTCCAGAAACTGTAAGAAATGCTATTGCTGTGCTTCAGGATCTTGGTGCTTTAACAGAAGATGAACAACTAACAGAGTTAGGAGAAAAGCTGGGTTCCCTGCCGGTCCATCCATCTACAACCAAGATGCTCCTGTTTGCTATATTAATGAACTGCCTGGATCCAGCATTGACATTGGCATGCACAGCAGATTATAGAGATCCATTCATCCTTCCAATGGCTCCAGATGAAAGGAAAAGAGCAGCTGCAGCGAAAGTTGAGCTTGCTTCGGTGTATGGTGGGTTCAGTGACCAACTCACTGTTGTGGCAGCATTCGACTGTTGGAGGCGTGCCAAAGATAGAGGCCAAGAATCTCAGTTTTGTACAAAGTACTTTGTCTCTTCAAACATCATGAATATGTTATCAAACATGAGGAAACAGCTTCAGAATGAACTGTCTCAAAGAGGGTTTGTTCCTGCAGATACATCTGCCTGCAGCTTAAACTCTAAAGATCCAGGTACTAAGTTCTATGGTTTCTGTAAAAATGGAAGCTCTGAAAAATTGTATATTCTTGGTTCCCCTTGATACTTTATGTTTTCGTTTGTGAACTATACAAGTTTTGTGAAACTCTTAAGCAAGTGGTTCATTTTGCCAGATCTATAGGTAATTATGCCCTAGAGGAGGGTGCATTCTTGCAAGGGAACTGCATTTTTTTGGGAGTGGGGATGTGCGGTGTGGTGGTTAGAAAATGAAGTAATACAATTTTTGTAGTTCCATGTGTGGAAATATTCCCTTGCATAGTTGTTATCGAATCAGAAGTCTGCATGTTCCTCGTTCTTAAAGTAAATAAAAGAATAGCACAGTTTTCGGTGAAAGATACATATGCCAAGTTAGTATATTCAGATATTGCCTCAAAGTTTTCACTTTTCTTCCTAGAATGGGTATTGTAATTAACTAGGCTAAATGTCATTACATTTATCAATTCGATGTTTGGTGCATTACAGATTTTCCAGCTTCTTCTGTGTTTGTTATTTCTGTTACTTCTTTATTTTTTATTCATAAAGAAGAAAACATCTTGCATCTTGATTTGGCAATGAAATCATGTTTAAGTTACACATTTGAAGGTTTCTATGCCATCTTGTAACCAAAACCTTGTCAATCTTCTTTCAGAAGTTTTGCTTTTTGCCTTAAATTTTTAATTGATCAACTGCACTGGGCTTACTTTGAACTCTATTAGGTATCATGCGTGCTGTTCTTATGGCCGGTACCTACCCAATGGTAGGGAGGTTGCTCCCTCCTCGCAAAAATGCTAGAAAAGCAGTTGTGGAAACAGCAAATGGTGCCAAAGTTCGTCTGCATCCATATTCCTGCAACTTTAATCTATCATTTGGTAAATCTTCTGGGAATCCACTACTGATATACGATGAGATCACTCGAGGTGACGGTGGAGTGTATATAAAAAATTGTTCAGTTGTTGGAAATCTACCTTTGCTTATCCTAGCTACGGAAATGGTTGTTGCTCCACCTGATGATGATAGTGATAAAGAGGAAGATTCCAGTGAGGATGAAGCTGAGCAAAATACTTTGGCGCAGCACGAAGAAAAGATTATGTCTTCTCCTGATAACAATGTTTCAATTGTTGTTGATCGATGGCTCCGATTCGATGCTTCGGCTCTGGATGTTGCTCAAATTTACTGCTTAAGAGAACGTCTAGCTTCTGCTATTCTTTTCAAAGTAAGATTATTGTGCCTTGGCTGATGTGTTTTTCTGAAGGATGCCATGATCTGTCAGGCACCCAGCAAATTGCAATACAATTATTGCTGCATTTACAATCTATTATAATTAGTTTATGCATGCTCCCTTGCGTATTCAAGAAAAAGAAAATTGGTGTATGCATGAGAAAAATGATACTGATGTATCTTCAACATGCAAGTTTTATTTCACGCTGTTCATCCTACTTGCATGGTCTTGTTTGGTTAAAGCATATGGAACTATTAGCTTTTGTATATAGCTTGTTCTCTGATATTTGTGCTCCATTTTTTCTTGTACGTTTTAAGTAATATTCGTACCAGCAAATTGCCATACAATTCGTGCTACATATGCATTTTTTGTAATTGCTACATATACATATTTGCGTTGTATCTTTTGATTAAGGCCTGTGGACGATCTTGCACTATTCTTGATCCCTTCAAACTGTTGTCATGTAACTTCTATTACTTTTTGTGCTCACCCCTGATAAAACGTGTTTTATACAGGTGAAACATCCTCACGATGTTCTCCCACCAGCCCTTGGAGCGTCAATGTATGCCATCGCATGCACCCTCTCATATGACGGCTTGCCTGCTATGGTTACACCCAATGATCTTCCAGCGAACCAAGGTTCTGGTCAGAATTCAGCAGAAGCTAGCAGATTCTCCCAGGGAAGAAGAGCTGGTTATATCCAACCTGGTGGTTTCCTCGTGTCCTTGTTAGCTGACAAGCCACATCATGCACCTCAATTTCAGAACTCATCTAACCATTCAGGAGGGGCTTCAGCGCACACTCGGCCATCCAGGACTCCGGTTGGTAGGTTTGATCAGTCCCAGCGGCCTCTCCGCAATTCTGGATCTGGGAGTTCAGGTTCACGGTCTTTCAAAAGGCAGCGCGATGCCGCACGGTGACTAGGACTTCAAGTCAAGGGTCTGTTTTGCATGCCGTCCGGTTGTGCTGGTTGTACTATGTCCCGTCAAAAAGAAAAGGACGAGTGTTAGCTAGGAAGTCACAAGATTTACTGTGTTCGTTAGTTGAAATGAAGGCAAAGAATTATAGCACAGCAATGCATTCCTACCTGATCCCAAATCAGCGGTTTTGCAGGGATGCCTTTCTGTGTACGTTGAACGTTGTTATGTTAGGCTCTGCCGAGTGCCGAGTTCCTCTGGATCTTGTTAAACAGAAATGGCCTGTCATCTGCTCAAATGGTGATCGCAGAAATGGTTGAGACGGGATAGATGTGTATCATGGATATCGCTTTTGTGCCCTTTGCAGTAGGGAAATGCGCCCTGCGTCTCACGTTTCTCATGACTTAATCCTGTGCTGTATGTACTTGTCTTATGAATTAAGGTAGTAAACCAATTGCGAAACCAAATTGATATTGATGTGACGCGGATCATCAGATGTCGTGATTGCCATGAGGGACATCTTTACTCTTTTTTTTATGAAAAGATAAATTGCGAATGGAATGCAATGTGTTGTGTATCGCCGCATCGGGCAGGTAGCAGGGAAAATGAAATTGTGCGTGTTGCACGTGTCGTAACGTACCACGGTGGCGTCATCCGCCAGTGTGGTGCTGGTACGCCACATGAATCCGGCGTGATCTGGCACGGTTATCGCGTTGCACGGCTGGCGGATGAGGACGCCGCTTTTTAATACCTGTCGCTGTTGCATTAAATCTTATCGATAGCCTGTCATTTCTGACCGTGGTGTTTTTCGTACGACACGGGGGAGGGGATGGTGTTTCTTGCGCTGTCGAGTGTGGTACATTCAGGATCCCTTCGTTGGACGGCATGCTAATCGTGATGTGAGTATATATGTGGTCCTCCAAAATAAGGGTTAGTTTAAAAATTTTGGCACTTGTTTGGTTTAAGGCCAAATTTTTTTGGCTATCACACTTTAGTATCAAATCAAGTGACAACCTTAAATTCTTGCTCAGATTTTAGTAAAAATTTTTGTCATGCTCACATTTTGGCATGCCCAAAATTTAACATAGCAAATTTGAACTCAAACCAATCAGACCCTAAATCAAGTGAATACTTTAATTCCATGCCCTTTTTGGTCTGCCCTAGTTTTGGCTGGCCATAATTTTGGCTTGCCATGATTTTGGCTTGGCACAAATTGGCATCCAACCAAGCAGACTCATAGTACAGCACGATTACGCCATGGATTCGCGAACTTGCAATCTTTGCATTTTTTTTTGAAATTAAGCAATCTTTGCATTGAGGGCCTGTTTAGATGCAAATTTGGGAGGGTGAATTTGGGAGGTAGATGTCACTTCGTAATCATTGCGACACTGTAGCATTTTCGTTTGTATGTGCGAAAAATTGTCAAAAATTAATTAATTAGACTCAAAATGTTCGTCTCGTATAGTACAATATAACTGTAAGGACTTGGGATTGATTAATTAGGCTCAAAATGTTCGTCTCGCAGAGTACAACAAAACTGTGTAATTAGTTTTTGATTTCATCTATATTTAGTACTCCATGCATGTTATGACATTTTGATGTGATGAGAAATCTTCTTTTTGCATAGTGTATTTGGGAGTTGCTTTTGGAGAACTTTTTGGAACTAAACACCACCAGACTGAAAGTTTTCCAATGCTACCGCCACCAGGTAGCACCGTGACAGCTACATATAATCCTAGGTCAGTATTATATTATCACTTCTACACGGCTCACGTCTGCGATTGAGGTCACTTTTGGAAACTGCGATTGGCTATCGCTGCTGATGCCTGTGTGTATTGGCACACCGGCGGCACGGGGTTCCTCCTTGCGCAGGGGATCCCGGTGGCTGCCATGGCCAAGGCCAACGCAATCATGATTTTGATTTTGTGCCGGACCGGTACGGTGACGGTGGAGGACCGCGTCAGCGCGTCCCACCACAGGGCCCGTGACGCGGCCGCTCCCGTCACCCGCGCGACTTCACGCGGCGCCCCACCGGGGCACGGGGCACCCCCCGCACGGTGATGTCACCCCCCGCTTTGCTGCGCTCCCGTCCGTAGCGTACCTCATTTTGCTAGCGGAGCCAATACGCCTGGGCAAAAAAAAAAAAGGGCAGCCGCGCTTGCACGACTGGGACCCAAGACGAAGCTTGGATTCTGTTCAAAAAAAAAAGAATCCTGAATTCATTAAGTTGTATAATGATGTCGTTGTTATTCTATAGATAAACTAGTCGATGATGGTGACCTTTGCTCCCGGAAGCAAGCATGGTGCGGCGGGAGGCCGCCGGAGCAGCCTCCTCCGTTTCGGGTTCACTGCCTTTCCGTTTCGGCTCTGGTACGAGAGGGAGGTATGGGAGGCGCTGCAAGTTTTGCATGGAGATGCGTCGGGAACGGCCCTCACGTGTTTCGTTATCATCATCACAATTCACAAGCAGCGACAACGGAACAATGCGTCATGTTGTGATCACACGTATTGATGCATGTGTGAATCTGCTACAGGTGCGTTATGTGCGATCACACGTGTTAGCTATCTTTGGGAGTGTTTGTTGGATGGATAGCCGGATAAGAGATGACCGGCCATGTGTTTCGTTGGTGTTTTGTTCGACGGTAGGATCGATGGAGAGTGAGCCACCCCTCCTTTTTTTTGTTGGTTATTATCTTGTCGGTACTCCATCGTTCATTTTTGGTGAAATGACCTGTGAAATATATGGGTGACACCTGCTACTGTAGTACTCCGTAGTGGTTAATTATGTACACTAGAGGTCCATTTGCTGATAATTAACGTTTTTTAGTACTTTTATTCAATGCACGTAGGTTTCAGATAATCGAACAGGTCTCGCTTCTCCTTTGTTTCCTAGGTCTACCGTAAAGCACCTTTCGCCTTTCCTGACCTGTAGTAATTAATCTGCTTTTCCCAGTGCGAGCCATGAGAACATGGGAGATGAACGTCTAGCCGTGTCACGTCAAGACAAGCACAGCTATAGCGATTCTAGCTGATTCATCACTCAATCACCCACTCACCATGCAATTTTTGCAGGGGAAAATGTATGAAGCTCGCGGCAGAAATCGGGTACTTGTGAAAAGAAAAGCAAGTTAGTGGTCGGAGAACTTTCTTTCCAGTAAATTTTCAAGCAGAAAAAGCTCAAGCATACGTCAATTTCCAGAAAGGCACCTTGGGAGCAAAATCCACAAAGACAAAAGGAAAATTCAGGTCGTTCAACAGTTAGTGACCCTGCAATAAGTGCTTGGACGTGACCCTACACAGTATCAATTCCTTGCACGTTTTGAAAAAAGTGTTGGAAGCCTCAGAGTTGCTCTTCTTATAATCCCCGTGATTAATAGCAAGAAAGGGTGGTGGTCAAATTTTGGATTTTATCTAAATTATTAGTATATTGCTATATGATGCTACGATGACCTAATACAAAAATATTGGCAGATAAGGTTTTGGTTGGGGACTGGAGAGAGGAAGAGAGGAGAACGCCAAGGCCAGGCTCACGCACACCTTACCGTCGACGTCACCATGGTCCGGCGTCACTTGTCGACGTATACATGCCCCCCCGGGTTTTCCTGCAATTTGCGCCGAAACACCTCAGGTTTGTTTGTAATTTATTCGAAAAAACTGAAGCCTGTGAGGGAATGGGGACGCAGCAAATCCAGCAGTCCCATCCGACGCCTCGCCCTTCGTCGTCGCCCTCGTCGTCTTCCTCGATCCACTCCTTTTCCATTCCCCCTCCCCGCTTTCCACGCAACTGCGTTCCCCCCGGACTCTCCTTCCACGATTCCATTTGACCTCTACCGCTCCCTCCTCAGCCAGTCCTCGCCCCTACCCGTCGACGCCCCCCAACAATCTCTCACGCCCTTTTCCCCTGCCGCTACCCTACAGCCCACTTGGATCGGTTCTTTACTTGTTTGAGATTTTAGCCGCCGCTCTTCAGGAAAGAACACCCAATCCTTGCTGTTCCTGACCCGAGGCAGTGGCCGGCGAGATCCAGTCCCGGAATCGGCAAGGCGCCAAGGCTGGGAAGAGCTGGAGTGAGATTTACGGCGGCCTTGCGTGCCGCGTTTACGGAGGGTCACGTCGGGGAGAGGTTCCTGCCGACGCGGATCTGCCTGGAGCCAGCACGGGACGGGGCTGGGGAACTCCCAGCATCGTCCGAGCGGCAAGGGGCGCGCCGAATTGGGGGCGTTCGGCCTAGCAAGGCCAAAAAGCTTCAGCCTCAGCTGCCGAAACCGCGTGACGCGACCGCCACCACATGCTTGCGGCGGTCCGGCACAAGTAAGGGGGCTCGCGTCTCGTGCCTGGCCGTTGTGAGACTCGTGGGCGGCCATGGAGCCGTCGTCATCCATCACGTTCGCCTCCTCCTCGTCGTATCTGTCCAACGGGTCCAGCCCCTGCTCCATGGCGCTGCCGCCGCTGGGGCCGCCACAGGCTCCCCCGTCGCCCGCCGGCGAGGGGTGGGGCGGCGGAGGCGCTTCGGGAGGGAGCGGCAGCAGCGTGGAGGCGGTGAGCCTGAACCGGCTGAGCAAAAACCTCGAGCGGCTGCTCATCGACTCGGACCTCGACTGCAGCGACGCCGACGTCGAGATGCCCGACGGTGGGCCGCCCGTCCCCATCCACCGCTGCATACTCGCCGCGCGCAGCCCCTTCTTCTACGACCTCTTCGCCGCCCGCGGCCGCGGAGGGGCCGCGCGCGGTGATGCCGCCGCCGGAGGAGGAGGAGCGGCAGAGGGGGCTGCCAGTGGGAGGCCGCGGTACAAGATGGAGGAGCTCGTGCCCGGCGGCCGCGTGGGGCGCGAGGCCTTCCAGGCGTTCCTGGGCTATCTGTACACCGGCAAGCTCCGGCCGCAACCGCACGATGTGGTGTCTTGTGCTGACCCCGTGTGCCCTCACGACTCGTGCCCGCCGGCCATCAGGTCCGCCGTCGAGCTCATGTACGCGGCGTGTACCTTCAAGATCCCCGAGCTCGTTTCGCTCTTCCAGGTGAGACGCAATTTTTTTTACTTTTCCCTTTGCTAGTAATAAGGTTCTCCAAACTTAGGGAATGTTTCACTGTATCGTTGTGTTGTATGTGACTTTTATTGAGTAGAAAGTATTGGATGCATGATTTTGTTTTTAATCAATATGCTCAAATTGTTGCGAGAAACTGAATAGCTAAAATTGTTGCTCGCCCGTTTTTAGTAGACAGAACCGAACCTGTCGGCTTGGAGTCTAATTGGACTGGAGTTGTAGGCCACACAACATATGTACATCAGATTTATTGCTGTGTAGATTGTCGATTGTTGTTCGGCTTTGCTATTTTGACTTATGGAATGCAAATGGTTTAACATGGTCTTCTTATGCAGCGCCGACTTCTGAACTTTGTAGACAAGATTCTAGTGGAAGATGTCATTCCTATTCTGCAAGTTGCTTCCCACTCAGAGCTGACTCAAGTGGTCGACAAATGTATTCAGAGGATTGCTAGATCAGACCTTGACGATATATCCTTGGATAAGGAGCTTTCTCCAGAAGTTGTGGAAGAGATAAAAAGGATTCGTAAAAAGTCACAAACTGCTGATGGTGATGCATTCATTTCGGACTCTGTGCATGAGAAAAGAGTCAGAAGAATTCACAGAGCACTGGACTCTGATGATGTTGAGCTCGTGAAGTTGCTTCTTAATGAGTCTGAGATCACATTAGATGATGCCAATGCGTTGCACTATGCAGCTTCTTACTGTGATTCTAAAGTTGTCTCGGAGTTGTTGGAGTTGGGGCTGGCTAACTTGAATTTGAAGAATAGTCGTGGATACACAGCCCTCCACTTGGCTGCTATGAGGAGAGAACCAGCTATCATTATGTGCCTTCTTAACAAAGGGGCAACTGTATCACAACTGACAGCTGATGGCCGGAGCGCAATTGGTATTTGTCAGAGGTTAACAAGAGCAAAAGACTACAATACCAAGATGGAGCAGGGTCAAGAGTCAAACAAAGATAAGTTATGTATAGATATTCTAGAGAGGGAGATGATGCGGAATCCTATGGCAGTGGAAGATGCCGTCACCTCGCCTTTGTTGGCCGACGATCTGCACATGAAGCTTTTCTACCTGGAACACAGAGGTGAAGTCCACACCATGCCATGCTTGATAAAATGGTTCCTATTGGCTGCCCCTTAAAATTGCTCAAAATTAAAAAAGAGGTGCTAGTGGGAACTGATTCAAGCTACCTACCATGTAGTCGAATGACATTTACCCCTACCTTTCTTCTAAAAAAGAGAAGGCAAAAGGAAAACACCCAACACCTCCAACATATCATTTTCTCCCTTTATAGGAATAGACCATTGCAGCCACTAGCTACACGGTTTAGACTAATCTAATTACAGATGACAAACCTGCAATATTTGTTGCCACTTACCAGTCAACTTTGCACACTCAACCTAGTAGTGGCCTAGTTCTAGAAACATAATGAGAAGGATTTTACACCATTGGATGATAATAACACCTTAGAACTTGGGTTGATGATATGACACGGTCATCAGCTTTGTTGTATTTTAAGCCATAGATGGAGATTGTCCTTTACGTTATCAACTGAACTGTATTCCCCTGGATCATAACATGCCATGTATCATCCCTGCAGTTGCATTTGCTAGACTGTTCTTTCCTGCCGAAGCCAAGGTGGCCATGCAAATCGCACAGGCAGACAACACAGAAGAATTTGGCGGTATTATTGCAGCAACTACTCCTGATAAACTGAGGGAAGTCGACCTCAACGAGACACCAGTCACACAAAACAAGAGACTCCGTTCAAGGGTGGATGCACTAATGAAAACAGGTGAGGTTCAGATCATCAACCTTACCATTTTACTGACATTGATGCCACCACAGATTCTACATAGACTTGTGTTGCGTCGTGTGTAAAATGCTTGACTGATCTCCACACATGAGAAAAAACAGACAGAACTGGCGGCCACTCATTTCATCTTTGCCTGTTGCAGTGGAGCTGGGCCGGCGGTACTTCCCGAACTGCTCGCAGGTGCTGGACAAGTTCCTGGAGGACGACCCGCAGGAGGGGCTGGACCGGTTCTACCTCGAGAGGGGCACCCCCGACGAGCAGAAGGTGAAGAAGATGCGCTTCTGCGAGATGAAGCAGAACGTGCAGAAAGCGTTCAGCAAGGACAAGGCCGACAACAGCATGATCTCCGGCCTGTCGTCGTCGTCGTCGTGCTCCCCGCCCCATAAGGCCGCCAAGAAGTGAACGGGTTTTTTTGCCGTATACTAGTTTTGTAATGACGGTCGTAGATCCGGGACAGCGTATAGGGATCGATCGGTAGACTCTTGTGTGTGCGTTGTGTATAGTGCTTACAGTGGTGTAAGTAGAACTATATAGATGTGAAAGGGAGCATGCGCCAAGAACACCGTGCAGAAAACATGAACAGATGGTCGTTTAGAAGTTCCAATGAGGAGGCAGTAGTGCCTTTACTCGAGTATATGCTTGTTTCGGATGGCCTCTGTAGTTCACTTCCATTTCCCTGATGCTGTGCTTCGCAAGCACGGAAAATGTCAGTGAGAGACTATACAGCCATGGACCTGCTGTAGGAAGGAAAACATTTCTCTGCCATCATTCTTCGATCAGTCCGTGTCGGTACATATGACGCTGTTATGTTATCTAGTACTACGGAACAGATTGAGCTTGAAACGTATCATGGACTTGTAGTGTAACTCGTTTTATCTGAACAAGGTGATGTCCTGGGGAGCTGGGGGCCGACGGTCAGACGGTGCTTCAAGTCAACCCCCTCGCGCGTGGACGCCGACCGTCGACCGTCTTCGGCTTTGCCATTGCCAAGCGGCGCCGAATCGCACGTGCCGCCCACCGCAGAATCACCGCTGCACGCACCGTCCCAGGCCCCACGGCGTTGTCCGCGCATGGTCGGCGTCGTGCCTGCCTCGTACGCCCCGTGGCCGGTGCGGCGGCCGTGCGCGGCGGCCGTGAGACGGTGCGAGTTCCTTCCACCCGTCCGGTCTCGGTCGCGCCGCCCGCCAGAGCTCTACTCCTACTTTGTCTCGCGCGCCTCCAATCTCTCGAACGGACGTGCGTGGACCGCGGCCCGAGCCCCCCGCGTCACTCCAAGCCCGTAGGCCGCGCGGTCGTCCGGAATCCTCGGCGGCCTTTGCTGAAGCCTCTCCGCCGCCCAGGGAATGGCCGGCCCATCAGCTCCCGTGCTGCTGGTTAAACCTTTGGGCCTTGGGCCCTAGCACACTGGTGGTTCCATTAGCATGAGCGAGCCCCCAATTCAACGACATGCTTTCTCCAAAAAAAAAAATCAACAACATGCGGGCGACTCCTGGACCAGTGGAGACAACCGAACGGACAGCCAACCGGAGGAGCACACGCACGAGCCTGTACAGTTTGTACTGTTGCATCGAGTTGAGAGCAGCGTGCACGCCGCATGCTGGGCATTGTTTGGTGCTTGCTGTACTCGTCACTCGTCACGTGGTTCCTCCGTTCCAAAATACAAGGTCCTAGCATTTAAATTCAAAAAATAATATATAGGAGAAATAACATCTATATCCATCATTTTACACTACCCACCAACTCTCCACCTACCCACCAATCCTATTTAGTTTTGTCTTATCCCTCCAGGACCTTATATTTTGGTATAAAATTTAAACTCTTCAGGTCCTTATATAATGGGCCGGAGGGAGTATTATCAGAAAAAAAACTCGTCAGTGGTCACTGGCTCTGCCCTGCCATAGCGAGATTCCGTTGCAACTGTGCCGAGACGTTTATGATTTGCATTGAGGATAATTTCGCAATCATGTACTTCTCCGGTTTTAAACATAGCATGTTGAACTAGTTTAGTTTTATCATCAACAGATTATGGGGGTGTTTAGTTTCATGGAAAGAGGTAAAATGTGGGGTGAAAAAGTCACATCGGACACTGTAGCGCACTGTAGTATTTTTCGTTTGTTTGTGGTAAACATTGTTCTACCATGACGTAACTAGGCTCAAAAGATTCGTCTCGTTGTGTACATCAGCAATTAGTTTTTTTATTTACCCACGTTTAGTGCTCCATGTATGAGGAGAGAGATTTGATGTGATATGTAAAAAGTGAAGTTTGGAGAGAGAATTTTTAGAAGTTTAGTGATGGGATGGGGAACTAAACACGGCCGATGTACTTCGTCTTCCATAATCCATCGTATCTTTGGCCTCTAACTCACTCATCGAGTATTCGAGTTTCTTCCTAAGTGTGAATCAAGTATTTTCATTTTCTCCTTTTTCTCTCGTTTGGAAAATAATAAAACGTCTTATCATTCTGGTTTCTTTTTTTTAGAAAATATTTCTGAATTCTTATTAGGAGCATGTGTACACACAAAGCTTAGATGCGTGCAGGTGTAAGGATGAGTATTCTAGATAGTAGAGAAAAGAAACCAATGAGGCTTATATTATTTTTTTATTTATGAATCCAGCTTGTTTAGAAGAAGAAGAAATTAAGTTAAGGGTTTCATTGATGACTATTTTCTTTTTGCCGATTTTGAGCACGACCAAATTTGGTGCCTATAACCAAAGATCCTATGAAAGGCTAAATTTGACTTATAGCACAACAAAGTTGTGAATCAAAGTCCATCAACACAAGGGTTCCACAAAAGTTGGACATGTATTTGAACCAGCCATAACCTTTTCACTTTCCAGCTATGGACATAGTTCCGTGAAAATCCTACCTTTTTTAATTGAACTAACGTAAAATTTTATTCTGATATACATGGTGGCTGCAATTATAATACGAAAAAGAAAAGAGCGACGAAGACGTGGGGTTATTTTGTAGTCTCACATACTCATTGACATGATTTTTGAATATCTAAGCATGATGATGTTGACGTACAATGGCACTGCCCCCCAATATTTATTTCCACAAATGGGCGAGGCATTATTAATACAATAATACCACCACATCAACATCTCACATACGAATCGAGTTGATATGAATATGTTGTGATACTATATATCTCTTCCATCCTCAGTCTATTTTTGCATAATTTTTTTTATTATCTGTTATAGTATTTCTTTTCTTTCGTGTCAAGACAAAAAGACCCCCGCTCGTAATTGGCCATTAGCCCATATTATTCCAGTCCCCTTCTTCTCCCTTCCACTCGTCCCCTCCCTTCCGTCTCGCACAGGGCGAGGCGAGAGAACTCGTCGTGGAAGCGAATATAGCCGGCTCCAATCCCAACCCGACCCATCCCACCCCATCCCGATTGCTTTGCACCAAGGAAAGGGCCCCGCCCCGCCCGGCCTCCTCCTCCCGGCGTGCCGTGACCGCGCCGCGCAAGGTAACTAATGCCTTCTCCTTCTTCATCCCCCCCTCTCCCGCCCCGCCTCCGCCCTGCTCTGTTGGTGCTTTATTGATTTCCGCGCTCGATCCTGCTCGCCCTAGGGATCGTGGAGTGAGCTCACTGCGGGTTCGAGGTGGGTCGGGGTGGGTTTTGATCTCGGTTCTCGTTGCTTTGGTTTGGGGTGGTAGTGGTAGTCTCCGACGGCGGAGCGCGAGGGGATGCAGCTGTGGCCGCCACCGACACCGCCTTGTGGTTTTTTGTTTCGTGCGTTGGTTCGTTTGATCCTGATGGGTTTCGTCCATCGATCGCTGTTCGGTCGTGTGCGCAATGCGCATGGGGGTTGTGGTTCTCCGCTTCTTCCTCCGACGCATCAGGATGTTGGTCGAATGGTCGATGTGTTGACGTTCGGTTACCGGATGCTGCGGCCGTTGTTTCCTTTTGATATCCGTGGCCCTTCTGGGAATCGATTCCATGCCCCGATTGGTCGCAATGTGCGGGAGGTTTTGCTTGTCCTGTTTTTCCTCGCTGGCCGCTTGGATTCTGCTGCGAAAAGTTTGCCCCCTTGCCCCTCTTTTTCTTCGTCCAGTTATCTTTATTCGTCGTGTTCATGATTCCTCATGAGTGCTTGGGTTCCCTTATAAGGCCAATCAGCTGCAGTGTTTTGGTCCTCGGAGCTCTTTGCTTGTGAGAGGGGAAAACCGCATATTCTTCGGTATCTTCGTGTAATTTTTGCATCATTTTTTTTTTCTGAATGGTTGTTGATCATGTTGTTTGTAGCGATTGTTTGTCAGGGGACAAATGTCATGTGTTTGCTCAATGCTGATGTTCTTACCAGTGTTCAAATGGCTACAAATACATAGTTCTATTGGATGGATTCTCCGTTAGAATTCATGCTGCTTTTACTTGAATGTTATGTTTATAGGGTGGTAGTTGGTCCTATGATGACCTCCATAACTGCAACTACCTATGCTCTGGGTTCACACTTGAACACTTTTTAAACTGGGGCGCAGCCAATTTTTAAAATGATGGATCATTTCCCTTTGGTAGTATCTTGTTGCTTTGTTAGCACCTAACTAGTTAGTCTAGTTTCAGTATTTATGGTGCGGTCATACTTGCTATTTTCCACTAGCAAACAGGAAGCATGAAACTAATTGAATACATCTAGGTTCATTGTAAGATTTAAAACATCCATACTTGTTTACTGTTCTGTCAAGCTAGGTACAGATCGTTATGGTTTCCCATACACACGTTTAATTGTGGGATCTGTATGGTTTCCAACTTCACATTTAAAGCATCCATTGCATGTTTCATTGATGAGCAATGGCCCATATCTTAGGACATCTTCTACATTCATGTGGACTACGGGATAACTCAAAGTTATTGTCAATATGCAGTGGTGATCATTTATTATGCTTATGCTCTATGTTTGAAAGTGCGCCTCATTATTTGACTTGTCTTTTTCATTAGGTTGTTGAGTGATCATGGACCTGTCCACGACTTCAGTGCTCGCAGCCAAGGCCTACAAGTACAAAGCAGAATCACTTGTTAAGGAGTACCTTCTTGCAGATTCGTATGTCTCATATACTGCCGTACTTGGTGGTATCCTGATGTGCAAGATGGTACAAAATTCCCACTCTTATCAGTTGAAACTTGACATTCATGATCAGCCTACCTTTGAATTAATATGCTCACACGGTTCTTGTGTTCAAATGATATCAGAATTAGAAAAAAAAATCGCTATTGCCTATAGGTAAACTGAGGACTGTGGCGGAACTTAGAGATAAACTTAATTATAAATGGAAGTAAATTAAACTGTTGATGTATCTGAGATTACTTAAAAGTTGAAACTATTTGTGATTTTAACTGCCCATCGTGGTAAGTTCCAACATTACTGTTGTACAGTTCACTTGAATTTATAGCATTGTGACCTGTTTAGATTCTCAATTTGCAAGTTAGTCTCAGAACACCATTGTACATCATGTACCAACATAAATCAACATGAATGATTAATTGCCCCATTTTTTTGGCTAAATCTGAACTAGAACTTGCATCACGAGCTATTTTGTGACTTGTATGTTTAATCCCCGTTGTTCTCTATTTACTGAAATTTATTACATTAGGCCAAATGTCTCTTTAGTCGTTTTGTTCTCTGTTTATTGAAGTTCACTATATTAGGCCAAATGTAGCTTCAGTCCTTTTTCATTTGAATAATTTAATCGACTTCAGGATGCCCAAAAAATTGGCACGGTTTGAATTGAAGCACTAAAGGTTTCTGAAAGTGCTTGAAATATGATAACATGGGACCATGTGTTACTTCTGCCTAGTCAATATATAGTGTGGTGATCCATAGCAAATTAGCAAGTGTACAGCAATATGAGTAGATAACAACATGCTGGCAATAATTATGGTTTTTGTTACTTCCAGCCGTCAAGTCTTGCATGGAATTTGTTATTATTAATATCCATGTGCCAGAACTCTAGTTACTTTCTTTTTATATAAGTTCTGCACATATCTTGGCTAAAGTTTAAGTTCTGCGTCTCAGGCCTATGACATCACAAGCTTAATCAGCTCATTGTACTACAAGGGTTATGGTTCACTTACAAAAACTCAAAAGCTTGAGTGGAACAACAGGTGAAACAATTATGTGCAAAAGTTATTTCCAGTTTCACTTTATTGTTGTGAGCAGTTATATTCAACATCCACTGTCTACTCGTTTAGGGGTATGTCCACTGTCCATGCGGTATTCATCACAATCATGTCGGTGTACCTGGTATTCTTCTCCAGCCTATTCTCTGATCAGCTGGACGGACCAGTAACTTTTCGGAGTTCAAACTTATCCAATTTTACTCTCGGGGTAAAAGATGTTAATATTCATTCCCACTCAAATAGTCTTTGTTACCATAAACAGTTCTGTTTTCGCCTCATATTAACTGAATTTTAATTTGTCCAGGTTTCTGTTGGGTACTTCATCACTGATCTTGCAATGATATTCTGGGCATATCCTTCTCTTGGTGGAATGGAGTATGTAAGTGAATATATCCAATCATCCTTTTCTCTAGTATCTCCTTGCTTTATTTCTACCCCTTGTTCTGTATTAACATAGCATTGTTACTAAAGACAACTTTGACTAGTTTCTTCCACAATATGTTGGCAAAAACTATGAAAATATGGTATAATGAAAGCATTTTTCATGGTTAACATTCTACTTTTAAACGACTGTCTATACAAATTAGTACTCAAAGTTGGCACTATTCATTGCAGCTCGTCCAAACAACATACATTTGAATACGAAGGAAGTTTCAATATTTACTGATTCCGCTGTTGTTCGTTGTTGACCATTGTCAGGTTCTTCACCATATGCTGTCGCTTATTTCCATAGTCTATGCTATGTATTCTGGGGAAGGACAGCTGTACACATACATGGTTCTCATCTCTGAAACAACTACGCCTGGAATCAACCTCCGATGGTATCTATTGAAATGAATGCACAATATCTTACAATTATTATTACTACTCAATGTATCTGACCTATGACCTGTTCTGCCATCAAGGTTTCTTGATACTGCTGGGTTGAAAAAATCCAAGGCCTATCTTGTCAATGGTGTTACAATGTTTGTTGCATGGCTGGTATGTTACTACAGTGCAATTGGATGTTACAAGCAATTACCTTCTGTTTGTCATAATGCTTACTATGTGTTAATCTAACGCTGTAAATGCATGGATGAGCAGACGAATTGTATAGCCAGATCCACACTTGTTATTTTGTTAGGTTTAATTCGCTGTAAACTTTATATTGTAAGGGATAGAAGGTTCTTTTTTCAAATGCTAACATGCAAGAGAAATGCGCATCATTATATTAAGAAGTAAATTGGGTGGGAGGTTAGGATAGGAGAGTTATAATTTTTCAAGTGGAAACATGAATGCTATAAATCAGTAGGTGTGTTTGATTGATTTCTTTTTCTACTAAACAGTTAGCCAGTCGCTCTTGTACTGCTTAAGAACTTCCTATGGTTTTCTCTCTAATTGTGGTAATTGCTTCATGCAGGTGGCACGGATAATTCTATTTGTCTACTTGTTTTACCACATCTACTTCCACTATAATCAGGTGCTTTTCTCTTGCTACAATAAAAACAAGGGTGTATCAGTATCTCACTGATGATTTTGAAAACTTGGCTGCTGACAATAAACTTATCTTGTATATTGACAGGTCAAGCAGATGCACACCTTTAGCTGCCTTCTGATATTTGCTGTGCCCACAATACTGCTTATCATGAACACAATGTGGTTTGCCAAGATCTTGAGAGGCCTTAAAAAGACTCTAGCCAAGAGGCAGTGAAGAGAAGAATGGCAACACAAGCTCACGAACATCGACAGTCATCCCTTCGTACAGCCACTTTACAGCTACATGCACTTCCCAAGTAAAGCCGTCAGTGCAGCTCGTAGCACAAGTTGAAGCCCTTGTACATGATTCAGAAATACGCTTAGCACAGCCAGAAATTTTCCCTGGATGCTCTGCCTTGTAAATACACGTCTGGTTAGGCCAAGGATGGTTTTTCTGTGGATCGGATGCTTCTACGTCTTAACAGTTTAGGTAGTAGTCTTCAAATAGACCTAGAAAGGTTAACATTACGGTGCTTCTGCTTACAGGTTTAATATGCATTTCTTATCGTTCTGACTTGAGAATTGTAGCTGGCTCCTCCTCTACCAGCACAGGCAAAGTTTGCTGACAGTACTTCATATTCACCTGTTCAGTTCTTCATATGCTGTTTCGGTTATTCATTATCAAGTCTAGTAATTCTCATGATCCAGGCGATTTAAGCAGTCGCAACGAGGTAACTGAAAGCACGATGGTGGTCTGAATTGATTTGTTCGATCTGCTTATGTTATGTAGGTTGAACTTGTCTACTTTTTTTTAATTTGATCAGTCTTGTACTCATTTGGTGGTACCCAGTTTTTTGTACTTGGAAATGTTCATGGTACAGTATTCTTGCAGAGGTTTTAGGTAAGGCAAGAGGACACTGATTTCTCTTTCCAGGAAAAGATCTGGACAGAAAGAAGATTGACTACATGGTTTTGATATGCACTTCTTTGGTCCACTTTGTTTTATTCTATGCAACGTGTAAGATGTACCCTACCTGAATCATGAGCAACCTTAACAACTGAGTAGAAGTGGAGAGAATTGCTAAGCTTTTGCTACGACAGGCTGCGGCTAAGCAGCGCCTGGAATGACATGAAGAGGTCCTTGTTTTCTGCACCGAAGATCTCATCCGCCTTTCTCAGGGTTTCCTGCGGTGCAGCAGTAAACGCGAATATAAGCAATAATTCAGTAATCTTGAGTTCGGAAGAAATCATTTTAAAAACTGAAGCTTGGTTCAGGTTCCAACCTCTCGAGATTGCCTATGGGCGTTGAGCTCCTTGATGTTGGCAAGAAAAGCCGCAAATTGTTCGTAGGAGAGGCGACTCCTGGGATGTGAAAACAAATTATGCTAACCTTCTATGAAGAACAGGATAAGGTTAGTCTAACAGAGCAAGCATGGACACTAGCATACCTTGCTTGACGAAAGAACTCCTTTCCATCTACTCTAGTGGCGCGTCCTGGAACAGAATGCCAGGACTAGTAAGAACTTGAAAGAAACAAGGGATCTTAATTTCTTTAAAAAATGGTCTTTTTTTTAAAACAAAAAAGATCTGAATGCTGAATGCTTTATGTGGTTGCCTCTGCTAGTCTGATAGCTGATACGCACTACCGTACCTGAGATGGAATGTCCACGAGGGGGCGAGTTGGCTGCAGAGGACATCTTGCTGGAGGGCAGCCATGGAGACATCGCCATGTGGCCTTCCAGACGCGGGGAGGTGGCGCCTGACGTCAGCTTAGGCGACACCGCCGTGGAGTACCTTCTCGGGGAAGTGGCAGCCGTCCTCAGCTTCGGCGCAGGATCCGAGGTGAGGCGTGGGGTGATGTGCGTGATGGTTAGCTTCTGCTCAAACGGCCTCGTCACTGTCCAAGGCAGGGGACACACAAGGAGCATCAGGAGCTACAGAAAATTGTGTTTAACTTTGATGCTTGCAGAATTATGAAGCTGTGTCACTGGCAGTGATCGTACCTTCCTGATTTACGCTCTCGGCTTCAGTAGATCTGTCCGATCGAGAGGACACAGGATGGCTATTCGCTAGTCCATCTTCAGAAATGACAGGGGAATGGAATCGTTCACATGAAAAGTGTCGAACAGAGTGCAACCTCAACAGAGGAGACATTGTGCAAGGGGGGAATACCTTTCCAAGAATTCGCTTTCGCCACCGATTGCTCGCAGGTTCTTATGTCTACAGTTTCCTGAATCTGTTAAAGGAACACGAAACGTGAGTACTTTGAGGACCTCAGCAGCGTTTTTTTTTTTTGCGAGGATCTTAATTCTTAATTTGACTTATTGCTTAGCGCAGACCAACAACAGGAGTGCAGAGGGGATGATTAACTCACTTGTGAATTGTCGTCGCCTAGCGACTGCATCAGATGCCTCTTGAAGGTTTCCAGCTGCAAGTTCAGTTAAAAGAGTAAAAAAAAACTTACTAGGTCGGAGGCTACAGGTGAGATTATACTTGTGGTAGAGAGCGTTTTATAGGGGTAAGTTCAGGGGAGGGTGTGCCGTTTGCGTGCAAGCTCTGTGATTGATCTTGATCGGATCACAAATAAAATGCAGTCACCTTGGCGAGGTCCCTAGCCAGCTTCTTGGACGTCTGCGCGAGCGAGTCCCGCTCCTTGGCCAGCTTCACCTTCGCGGACGAAACCAACTGGCTCATCAGTAAGGCAGACGAAAATTCATTCAAAGCAGCGAAGAGTGCTAGCGAGGTGTCTGGTCTCACGTTGTCGTCGAGCGCGGCGCGGAGGCGGGCGTCGGCGTCGCGGAGCGCCAATTCGAGCCTGGCAGCCCTGTCGGCGAGCTCGGCGGCGACGCGGTCCCTGTCGGCCAGCCTCTGGCGGAGGCGCGCGGCCTCGAGCTCGAGGCGCGAGGCCCGGGCCGCCACGGCCACGGCCGTGATCTTGCGCGCCACCTCCAGCTGCTCGTACGGGTCCGGCGGCAGCGCGGCCGCGATGGCGTCCGGCAGCCCCGACGCCGGCGCGGGCTCGGGCTCCGGCCCCGGCTCCGGCGCCTGCGCCTGCGCGGCGGTGGCGGCGCCCGCGGGCGTGGGGGTCTGCGTCGTCATCGAAGGAGGAGAGCGTGGGAGTGGGAGGAGGGGCGGTGGTGAGATCCGAAGCGTGGAGCTGCGGTTTATCATTCGGAAAAGGGGACTCGGGAGAACGAGCTCCCGACGGAGAAGGTGGCGCACTGGCGCGAGCCGGGGACTCTCTGGGCCTCTGGGGGCGCGACGAGTGGCGGGGTTGCTTTGCGTGCGTTTGAATATACGGCCACACGCACGTACAGGAGTTTGGGCTCCGTTTTGCTCTCTTCTTCCACTTTCGGTAACCGGGACGGACGAGGCGATGTTGCCCGGGTACTCGGATTATTAACAAACTCCAGTGCTGGTGGGACGGTGTGCATGTGTTTGTTCTCCGCAGACCACCCGCTATCTCTTGGCTCGTGGCCATAGATAGGGCCAAGCCGGCGGCAGGTATAGAATTGATTAAATTAAAAACTTAAGTCCTATTACCAACAAAGTCGTTGTAGTATAGTGGTGAGTATTCCCGCCTGTCACGCGGGTGACCCGGGTTCGATCCCCGGCAACGGCGTCTCTCTTTTTTGTTGCGTCGTCTTCTTTTTTTTTCTTTTGGCACGTTCCTCACAAGTTCCGAAAGTCAGCCTATTTTTGTTGCGTCGTCTTTTTTTTTGCCTTCTTTTTTTTCTTTTGGCATGTTCCTCACAAGTTCGGAAAGTCAGCCTATTCGTTGTGGGCTCGAAGTCTCGGTCCATTCGCGGAACGTTTTTTCCTGGTTTTTTTAATCTTCCTCACTAGTTTTTTCCTAGTTTTATTTATTAAAACTAGCAGACGCGGCACGTGCGCACGCACGTGTATGTATATAGAGCTTTAGCTATTCTCAAATTTAGAGGCACATTATTTTTCGAGTTAGTTGGTCTTTATTTATATGGAGAAAAACTCTTCAATCTTTTATCTGTTAGTAATACGGGATAATTATGTACATGTGGGGAGTTAGGGGCCCACCTGGGCAGAGGGAGGTGGGTACGCGCGGGACGTTGGGTGAAAAAAGTTTTGCGGAGAATGAACCTAAAAGCGCCTGGAACATCAAGTTTTTCCCACCTTTCCCACGTCCCCCACTCCAAAAAAATCAGACAGGTGGGGCCTCTGTGAGAGGGTGGGGTTGGATTTTTTGGTAGAAAACGTTTTCAATTCTTAGGATCCTTATAGTATAGAAAAGTCCAAATTACTCCCCTCAAGTATAGCCAAAGTTTGGATAACCCCTAAAGTAATTCTTGGTTCAGTTTGCCCCCCTAAACTATGCCATTTGGTTCAATTTACCCACAACACAATTTGTCTTTTTTTTCTCCATGCACAAGTGGAATTTAAAGTTTAACTTTTGCAAAATTATAGCAGGTAATATAAGACATGTTAAAAAAAATATATCATAATTTTTTGTCACTGTTTTGATAGGATAATATATTTAATAATAAAGTTATCCTTGAAATGCAATATTATATAGGAAGTAGTGATAAAAAAAATTGTAAAATATTTTCTAATATAGATTATGATGTTCAATGCCACCCTGTAAAGTCTCAAATTAAAATTCATCTTGTGCATGGAGAAACAAAAAAGACAAATTTACACGTGCGTGCGCACGTGCCGCGTCTGCTAGTTTTAATAAATAAAACTAGGAAAAAACTAGTGAGGAAGATTAAAAAAACCAGGAAAAACGTTCCGCGAATGGACCGAGACTTCGAGCCCACAACGAATAGGCTGACTTTCCGAACTTGTGAGGAACATGCCAAAAGAAAAAAAAGAAGGCAAAAAAAAGACGACGCAACAAAAATAGGCTGACTTTCGGAACTTGTGAGGAACGTGCCAAAAGAAAAAAAAAGAAGACGACGCAACAAAAAAGAGAGACGCCGTTGCCGGGGATCGAACCCGGGTCACCCGCGTGACAGGCGGGAATACTCACCACTATACTACAACGACTAGGTTGATGATAGGAAATCAAGATTTCCTTTTTAACTAATCTATACCTGCCACAGGCCTACCTATAGCCTGTCTCTTATACACATCTAGATGTGTATAAGAGACAGCCATTATAT
>OAMR01000047.1:3530520-3576709 GCA_900205405.1 Echinochloa crus-galli
ATTGAACCAAAATAATATAGTTTAGGGGGTAAATTAAACCAAAACATAGTTTAGAAGTTTATTCGGACTTTCGCTATACTTGAGGGTTGTAATTTTGACTTTTTCTTTTTTTTTGTCTGCATTACTCCAAATTCGGAAAGGCGGCCTTGTCGTTGTGGGCTCGAAGCCGGCCACTCGAAGCCGGCCCAGTTGCCGAACCTTTTTTCCTAGGTTTTCTTTGGGCATCTTCCTCACAAACTAGAACAGCACGCGGCGTTGCCAACGCCGCGCTAATGAGCCCTCCTTCTAGCGATTGTATGTGAAATATTAGAATGCGTACTTATAGTCGGTAGTAAAGCAGACAGTGTACTGGCTATACTTATGAAAATGGTTTGAGTTGTTTGTGTGTTTTTGCTTATTTTTCTCTACATGCCAGAAGCCGAGGAAGTTAAGAACAATAAGAAAAACACGCAAACAACTCAAGCCATTTTCATAAGTATAGCACAGTACACTGTCTGCTTTACTACCGACTATAAGTACGCATTCTAATATTTCACATACAATCGCTAGAAGGAGGGCTCATTAGCGCGGCGTTGGCAACGCCGCGTGCTGTTCTAGTTTGTGAGGAAGATGCCCAAAGAAAACCTAGGAAAAAAGGTTCGGCAACTGGGCCGGCTTCGAGTGGCCGGCTTCGAGCCCACAACGACAAGGCCGCCTTTCCGAATTTGGAGTAATGCAGACAAAAAAAAAGAAAAAGTCAAAATTACAACCCTCAAGTATAGCGAAAGTCCGAATAAACTTCTAAACTATGTTTTGGTTTAATTTACCCCCTAAACTATATTATTTTGGTTCAATTTACCCTTAACATTGTATATAGAGCTTTAGCTATTCTCAAATTTAGAGGCACATTATTTTTCGAGTTAGTTGGTCTTTATTTATATGGAGAAAAACTCTTCAATCTTTTATCTGTTAGTAATACGGGATAATTATGTACATGTGGGGAGTTAGGGGCCCACCTGGGCAGAGGGAGGTGGGTACGCGCGGGACGTTGGGTGAAAAAAGTTTTGCGGAGAATGAACCTAAAAGCGCCTGGAACATCAAGTTTTTCCCACCTTTCCCACGTCCCCCACTCCAAAAAAATCAGACAGGTGGGGCCTCTGTGAGAGGGTGGGGTTGGATTTTTTGGTAGAAAACGTTTTCAATTCTTAGGATCCTTATAGTATAGAAAAGTCCAAATTACTCCCCTCAAGTATAGCCAAAGTTTGGATAACCCCTAAAGTAATTCTTGGTTCAGTTTGCCCCCCTAAACTATGCCATTTGGTTCAATTTACCCACAACACAATTTGTCTTTTTTTTCTCCATGCACAAGTGGAATTTAAAGTTTAACTTTTGCAAAATTATAGCAGGTAATATAAGACATGTTAAAAAAAATATATCATAATTTTTTGTCACTGTTTTGATAGGATAATATATTTAATAATAAAGTTATCCTTGAAATGCAATATTATATAGGAAGTAGTGATAAAAAAAATTGTAAAATATTTTCTAATATAGATTATGATGTTCAATGCCACCCTGTAAAGTCTCAAATTAAAATTCATCTTGTGCATGGAGAAACAAAAAAGACAAATTATGTTAAGGGTAAATTGAACCAAAATAATATAGTTTAGGGGGTAAATTAAACCAAAACATAGTTTAGAAGTTTATTCGGACTTTCGCTATACTTGAGGGTTGTAATTTTGACTTTTTCTTTTTTTTTGTCTGCATTACTCCAAATTCGGAAAGGCGGCCTTGTCGTTGTGGGCTCGAAGCCGGCCACTCGAAGCCGGCCCAGTTGCCGAACCTTTTTTCCTAGGTTTTCTTTGGGCATCTTCCTCACAAACTAGAACAGCACGCGGCGTTGCCAACGCCGCGCTAATGAGCCCTCCTTCTAGCGATTGTATGTGAAATATTAGAATGCGTACTTATAGTCGGTAGTAAAGCAGACAGTGTACTGTGCTATACTTATGAAAATGGCTTGAGTTGTTTGCGTGTTTTTCTTATTGTTCTTAACTTCCTCGGCTTCTGGCATGTAGAGAAAAATAAGTCTGTTTGTTGTTAACTTGTTACTCCGTATAAACTATTGTGCTCTGAGCGTGTACGGCCCATTTAGTTAAACTTGAATTCGCACATGAATGCAAATCATGTTTACTAATTTGTACTTTTTACCTCTACATGCAATTTTATTTATCGTTTGCCAGAAAATTAGATTTTTGAATTTATGTATTTTCTTCTAATTTAAAATAATAAAAAACATTCAGATGGTCAGTACTCCCTCCGTCTCAGTATATAAGCATTTGTATGGTTCAAATTTTGTGTTAAAATGTAAGCATTTCTATAGATAGGACAAAATTAAATAGATTGGTGGGGTGGGTAGAGAGTTGGTGGGTAACGTAAAATGAAGGGTATAAAGGTCTTTTACTAGTTTTGTATAATTAGTTTTTGGTTTCATCTACATTTAGTGCTCCGGCCCTGTTTAGTTCCCGGTCACATCATCGAACTTATAAAAATTCTCTCTCCAAACTTCACTCAACATCTCACATACGAATCGAGTTGATATGAATATGTGTGATACTTATATCTCTTCCATCCTCAGTCTATTTTTGCATGATTTTTTAATTATCTGTTATGGTATTTCTTTTCTTTCGTGTCAAGACAAAAAAGGCCCCGCTCGTAATTGGCCATTAGCCCATTATTATTCCAGTCCCCTTCTTCTCCCTTCCACTCGTCCCCTCCCTTCCGTCTCGCACAGGGCGAGGCCAGAGAACTCGTCGTGGAAGCGAAATATAGCCGGCTCCAATCCCAACCCGACCCACCCCACCCCATCCCGATTGCTTTGCACCAAGGCAAGCGCCCCGCCCCGCCCCGCCGCCTCCTCCCGGCGTGCCGTGACCGCGCCGCGCAAGGTAACTAATGCCTTCTCCTTCTTCATCCCCCCCCTCTCCCGCCCCCCGCCCTGCTCTGTTGGTGCTTATTGATTTCCGCGCTCGATCCTGCTCGCCCTAGGGATCGTGGAGTGGGCTTGCTGCGGATTCGAGGTGGGTTTTGATCTCGGTTCTCGTTGCTTTGGGGTGGTAGTTTCCGAGGGCGGAGCGCGAGGGGATGCAGCTGTGGCCGCCACCGACACCGCCATGTGTTTTTTTTTGTTTCGTGCGTTACTTCGTTTGATCCTGATGGGTGATGGGTTTCGTCCATCGATCGCGGTTCGGTCGTGTGCGCAATGCGGATGGGGTTGTGGTTCTCCGCTTCTTCCTCCGACGCATCAGGATGTTGGTCGAATGGTCGATGTGTTGACGTTCGGTTACCGGATGCTGCGGCCGTTGTTTCCTTTTGATATCCGTGGTACCACAAACAAATGAAAAGTGCTACAGTGTCCGATGTGACTTTTTCACTTTACTTTTTACCTTTTTCCAGAAACTAAACACCCCCTATGCTACCACAAACAAACGAAAAGTGCTACAGTGTCCGATGTGACTTTTTCACTTCACTTTTTACCTTTTTTCAGGAACTAAACACCCTCTCCATGCATGTTATGACATTTTGATGTGACGAAGAATCTTTTTTTCATATTGAATTTGGGAGTTACTTTTTAGAACTAAACAAACAAGCCCTTAGCTATTGCGGCGGTGTTTAGATGGAGAAAACGGACCCCAATTCGGGCATGGCCGGTCTGACGCGCGTCAGGTCCACTGTAGCGTTTCGTTTGTATGTGGGAAAATTGTTCAAAAATTTATTAATTAAGTTCAAAATATTCGTTTCGTAGAGTATAATAAAACTGCATAATTAGTTTTTGATTTTACCTATATTTAGTACTCCATATATGTTATGATATTTTGATGTGACGTGGAATCTTCTTTTTCTGTCCCTGTTTAGTACCCGGTCACATCATCAAACTTATAAAAATTCTCTCCAAACTTCACTATTCACTTATCACATCAAATCTCTCTCATCATGCATGGAGTACTAAACGTGGGTAAATAAAAAAAACTAGTTACATGGTTTTGATGTACACGTCGAGACGAATCTTTTAAGTCTAGTTAGGTCATGGTAGGACAATATTTACCACAAACAAACGAAAAGTGCTACAGTGTCCGATGTGATTTTTTCACTTCACTTTTTACCTTTTTACAGGAACTAAACACCCCCATAGTAAATTTAGGAGTAACTTTTTAAAACAGGCCCTGCATTGCTCGATCGGCAGCTGGCTCCTGGCGGGGCTTTTGTTTTGCTTTTTATTTTTCTATACGCGTAGGGTCCACAATGAGGGGGATAAGCTTTACTCTCTCCCACCTTCTCGTCTCTCTCTTCTGGTTTCCCCTTCTCATGGCGGCTGTTGCTTCAGCCAACAAGTGAGCAGCACTTGAGTGGCTGAGAGCACCCACGCGGTGGAGCGGTGAGCGATGGCGTCGGCTGCTCCGACGAGCGAGCCCCGTTGGCTGTAGCTCCGCGGCGAGCGGCAAGCGATGGTGCCAGGCTGCCGGCTGCTCCGACGAGCAAGCCCCGTTGGCTGTAGCTGTGCTTGTGCTGGTGTGTGCTTTTTCGCTCAAACTATGTTATGATTTTGTGAGTTTCTATGAGTTTGATTTCTCATCCTAAACTTGTTTTCTCTGGATATTTGAGAAGGTGTGGTTGCTACATGGCCGGCTGCTAAGTTTGGTTAGAGAAGAGTCTACTTTTTTCGATGATTTATTCGCTTCTAGTACTTTTGTTTTGACTGATGTATGAAAAATATATATACTACAAGAGCATTTTCTGTCCTTTTTTTATTTTAAAGAAATTATCGATCCGGTTATTCTTGGATGATTTTATTTTTTTTTCTTTCATTATATTGCCTAAAATCTTGCTCACGGGTTCAAGTTGGAGAACGGAGGCTGTGATGAGTGAGCTGTGACCTGCAGATCTATAGAGTGGCTGCAGATCTATAGACCGGCGACTACCTGTAACATCATCGACAGCTGCGTGCTCGAGAATATTCATGATCCCAAATTCCACTTCCAAATTTACTAGCATGCAATAAGAAGATTCTCTGTCACATCAAAATGTCATAACATGCATGGAGTACTAAATGTAAATGTAGATGAAATCAAAAACTAATTACACAGCTTTTTTTATTTACCCACGTTTAGTACTCCATGCATAAGGAGAGAGATTTGATATGATAGGTGAATATTGAAGTTTAGAGAGAGAATTTTTAGAAGTTTATTTGATGATGTGACCGGAACTACCAGGTTGTTGAGTTTTCGCTCTCGGGTCTCCCTGTGTGCCACGTGCCGACCTCGGAATAAAGGTCATCGACGCGTGGCTTGCCGCTGGGGACGCGGAGAACTGATAGCTGTGTTACTCATCTCTTGATAGCTGTGTACTGATCTCTCCTGTCTCTCCATGTCTGTATCTCTCTCAGCCTTTCAAGTCTCAGGTAAGCACAGCAGCGGGTGCTGCTCCGTTTCCTTTCCGAGCATGCACAACCACTCCGCCATGGATTTCGTTCCTGCTCCACAAATCCACCCAGCTGGGCCAACCGTTCGTTTTCATCTGAAGCTGCCAGCTACAATTGCAGAGAAGCTCCCAGGGAAGTGCTCTACACGTCCAGGCGCCCAGCTAATCCCCCTTCTGTTCCCTCCGTCTCGCATGCAGACGCACACTGCCATCTTCTTCGTCGAATTCAATGTTGAGCTCACCTCTCCGCCAACTTCGTCATGTGTCTTCATGGAACCCAACATCTAATCGTTAATCTATTCTTCTTCGATCACCTTCCCAAGTTCCTAATTGGTTCATTTTGGAATACTGGCCTTAGAGGCCCCTTTCCGCTGCTGCCACAATTTCAATTGTCAAGTTCTCCTGCGCTAATTATTCGATTCCAATGGAATCTTGGGCCAAATGGGAAGACTTATCAAGACAGCGAGCTTTAGAACTGCAAAAGCTGAAGTGTGTGAAGATCTATCCTAAAGGAAGTGGTTTGTACGTACAATAGTAGATAAAAAGTGGTAACATAAATGACCCAACAACCATCTAGAAAAATTCAAAGATTTTAAAAATTGCATAAGGATGCCTATTTGTTTTACACCAGGAGATCCAGTACGACCTTTGGTGTGTCAACCCATGAGAGGTATTATTCAATAAATCCATTGGGTTTACAGAACTGGTAACCTATTAATGTGTAAATTCTTAATTTTCAAAGTTAATTCTTCATTACAAAATGATGTGCGTTCACCATTACTCACAAATAAAATAAAAAAGTCATTTAGCTTCCTTTTAGTTTGTGAGGTACAGATGATGTACATTGCTCTGTACCAGCACTAACCTAGTTGCTTCTCAAGTTCCCCTATAGTGGTAGAAAGGGGTTTGAGTGATCTTTGGTGATTAATGGTTGTTTACATGATTCATGATACAAGCTCTTTATTTAACTTATGAGCAATGCAGAAAATATCACTCTCCCATAACATACATGACTTGCTAAACTTTAATGATATGCCTAAGCCTTTTATTCCATAGATACTCCTTCTATGTGAGGACTATTTTCCATAATAAAAATTATTGATGAATACAATCAATTTATAAGTTTGCCAAAGTATTTCTCAAGAAAAATATACAAATATGGTTTTTGTTTATATTTATCCTCTATCAATCTATATTATAAGGAAGGACAATAGAATCGAAAACAATTCCCACCCAATATTTTTCTACCACCCCTTATAGAGGACCCATATGCCGCGTCCGTGGGGAAAGTGCATTTATGAATTTGCAACATCATACGAAAAAGAGCACTTTCTACAGGGTTTCCACCATTTGGAGACTACTTTTTTCACTCTAAAAAACTTATCCGCATTGTATACCCACGCTCGTACCTGCCTACGCTTTCCTAATATGATTTGATTTTTGGACGTTGACATTCCTAATTCTCGCTCTCATTTAGAATATTCCCTTGTTTTCTATTGAATGTGTGTGTCCCACGTGCATTTTGGCTTGTAGAGAAAATATTCTAAAATTTATTAACAGTCCCAGTTTTATCCGATAAAGCCAAGAAATGGGAGCCAGAATTAGCAATGGTTAGCATTTGCACCTCCATTTTATACGTGCAACCTCATTTACAAGCTAATCTTTTGAATTTGATAAGAAAATTTGCATGAATTCCAAGTGCACACGTGACCTGAGGCAGAATTTGTGAACACCCCCTTTGGAGTTTGGACAAAAGGATGTTACGACAGACCCAAGCAACTCTGTCGCGCTAATTGGGCCAAGCCGGAACATGGTCAGGGCCGTGTTTCACAGGAAGTTGGAAATTTTTTTCCAAAAGGAATCTTGTATGCATGGAGTACTAAATGGAGTCTATTTACAAAACCCATTTAGGGATGAGTGTAACTTTGCGCGACGAATCTAATGAGCCTAATTAAGCCATGTTTTACTACAGTAGTGCTACAGTAACTATCCTCTAATCGTGCGGTCAAAAGCCTCGTTAGATAGGTTTCGTGAAATAGTTCAATATTGTGAAGGTAGTTTTGTAAACTGACTTTATTTAATACCCTTAATTATTGGTCAAAGGGGTGGAAAAGTTTTTCCACCCCCAAAGAAACACGGCCCAGTCATACTAGAACTGCACTGTTTAGTTCCAAAAAGTGATGAAGAAAGTTTGGAAAAAATGTCACATCGGACACTGTAGCGTACTGTAGCACCTTTCGTTTGTTTGTTGTAAACATTGTCCTATCATGACCTAGCTAGGCTCAAAAGATTCGTCTCGTCGTGTACATCAAAACCATGCAATTAGTTTTTTTATTTACCCACGTTTAGTGTTCCATGCATGAGGAGAGATATTTGATGTGATAGGTGGATAGTGATGTTTGGAGAGAATTTTGGGAATTTTGGTGATGGGATGGGGAACTAAACACAGCCAACATTGCGCGCCGTTGCCGCGCGAAATGGCCCTCCGGTCATGCTGATGTTCAACTTTAATTTTTATGGTAAATTAATTTTTTAGCAAATTGAAATACTCATTCCTAGTAAAGGTAGATATAATCAACTATCATGTGGCAGTGCTTGGGTGGGAAATCATTGTCAGTTTGACAGTTAGTTGACAAAAGCAAGTTAAAAAACATTGGATAATGTAGTAAGTAGTGATCTAATAGTTGTATTTTACAGTGAGGCGCGCTTTTTGGCAAATAGGAGAGATCTAATAGTTGCACTTACAGTGAGGCTTTTTAGCAAATATCTTGTGTAGAAAAGCATGTTTGTGTTTGAAAACTCACGTATGAGCCACAAAGGTAATCCCGGAAATTGCAAAATCCATGGCCGATGGCACAATATTATAGAGGGTGCCGGCAAGGGGAGCACAGGGATTCGAAAGCATAGGGTAGCGATGAGAGGACAGAAAATCATGATCATACCTTGTATGAGGACGTGATGATCTGGTCAGGATGAGCAAGATTGTGATTTCAAAGACTGGACGGTGATTCTGCGCTAGCTTTCGAATTTTACTAGAACTTTGCGCGCCGTTGCCGCACAGAAATATGCCCGCAGCCATATTAGCTACAGTAAAAATATATAGTGAGGATCTTCTAAAAAACTATATATATATATAGTGAGGAGATATGGAGATTTCAAGTAAGAAGTGGAAACCGGATTTGAATCTAGTTAGAAGGACCCAGACAAACAATATGAAGCGGAACCTTTTGATGATTTGAATCTGTATGTGAGTCTCACTCTAAAATTTTAGCACAATATATACCACATAATATTTCGTAGTCAACTAAACCTCAAATTTATTTACCCACGTTTAGTGTTCCATGCACGAGGAGAGAGATTTGATGTGATTTGATGTGATAGGTGAATAGTGAAGTTTGGAGAGAGAATTTTTCACTTCTAAGGGGAACTAAACAGGGCCAAAGAAGAAAAGTTATTCGGTATGTGGTAGTAGTAGTACTTCTTTTTTATTCCATGTTGTGATATCTCGTTGGTTATCTTTTGCAGCAAAAAGGAAAAGAAAATAAGAAAAGGTACATGTGGAATTTGTGCCGGTAGTACAACGACGCGGGCAAAGGAGCGAAAGCCGTACTTGCGGTAGTACAACGGAGATAAAGGTGATGGAACCGAACTAGGAGTACGCGAGTGACATTTCTATGAATATCGTGAGAGGCTAACTTTTTGATGAAAATAAAACCTTTCTGAAAGCACCCAATGGTCCTGAGGTCCTGCCCGTTGCACCAGGTCCGACGCCTCTATGGTCGCCACGCCGAAGCTTCTACGTAGAGATATCGTTCCTGGTTTCAGAACCTGTTAGCGGCAGAAAACGACCAACACATTCAGAAGATGTTAGAATTGGATTTAGATGTTAGAATTGGGAGGTGAATTTGGGAGTATGATGTCACTTCGTAATCATTGCACCACTGTAGCATTTCGTTTGTATTTGTGAAAAATTGTCAAAAAATTGATTAATTAGGCTCAAAATGTTCGTCTCGCAGAGCACAACAAAACTGTGTAATTAGTTTTTGATTTCATCAACATTTAGTACTCCATACATGTTATGACATTTTGATGTGATGGGGAATCTCCTTTTTGCATAGTAAATTTGTGAGTGGAATTTGGGATGGCTGAGTTTTTGTCTCTCCTATTTATGAGCCGTCAGATGTTAATTGTACGTATGAGCCTTTTCTTGATGACGTGACAAAATACCTTTCAAGGACGGCGACACGGTTTCAGGACTTGTTTAGATGTTAGAATTAGGAAGGTGAATTTGGGAGTATGATGTCACTTCATAATTATTGCACCACTATAGCATTTTGTTTGTATTTGTAAAAAATTATCTAAAAAATGATTAATTAGGCTCAAAATGTTCGTCTCGCAGAGCACAACAAAACTAAAAATTGATTAATTAGGCTCAAAATGTTCGTCTCGCAGAGCACAACAAAACTGTGTAATTAGTTTTTGATTTCATCAACATTTAGTACTCCATACATGTTATGACATTTTGATGTGATGGGGAATCTTCTTTTTGCATAGTAAATTTGTAAGTGGAATTTGGGATGCCTGAGTTTTTGTCTCTCCTATTTATGAGCCGTGATGTTAATTGTACGTATGAGCTTTTTCTTGATGACGTGACAAAATACTTTTCAAGGACGGCGACGCGGTTTCAGTCAATCAAGATTCGGAAAGTCAGCCTGGGGGCTCAAAGTCGGCCGAACCTTTTTGCCTAGTTTTTTTTTTTTGGCATCTTTGTCATAAATTCGGAAAGCCAGCCTTGTTGCTGTGGGCTCGAAGTCGGCCTAGTCTCCGAACCTTTTTGCCTGTTTTTTTTCGGCATCTTCCTCACAAATTCGGAAAGTCAACCTGGTCGTTGTGGGTTCGAAGTCGGCCCGGTCACGGAGCCTTGGTTTTTTTTGGCATCTTTCTCCCAAATTCGGAAAGTCAGCCTAGTCGTTGTGGGCTCTAAGTCGGCCCAATCGAGGAACCGAGCCTGAAGTCGGTCCAACGGCTACGGCTAGTCCACACACCTTCGGCTCCACCGCCTCCGCAGTCCAGCAGCGCACCGCTCAAACCCTAAAACCCCTTCCTCCGTCGGAATCTCGCCGCGGCGCCATGGCGGCGGAACCGCCGGAGCCTGCCTCCTCGCGGGACGCCCCGCCCGCAGCCTCCACTTCCTCCGTCGCCGGCGTAGGCGGCCCCAATCCGTGCTGCGCGAAGGTAATCGACCCTCGTCTGGTCTAATCCTCACGCCGCATCCTGTTTCGTTCTTGCATCCCTATGTTCGCTTATTGATGTGTTTTTTGGGGTGTTTGTTTTTGGGGTGTTGGGTTTCGCAGCTCTGGAAGAAGTACCAGAAGTTGGAGACGAGCCGGACGGCGCTGCGGGAGGCGGTGAAGCTCCTGCAGGCGGAGAACGAGAAGATGCAGAAGGAGAACTCAGAGCTCGCCAAAGGTAAGGCTGCCTCGCACCCTAAAGCGTTCCCTGTTTTCTTTTCTTTTTCTGCGTTATAACAATAATGGTTACGAATAGAATGAAAGGATCACCTGAGGTATGCAAAGGTAATGCACATATTAGGACTGTAGTGCATTATATTCCAGCAATTCTGGACCAATATTTTGCGTAGTCAAACTATTGATTGTTGTTATTTGTGCTGAAAGGCAGGTAGTTAACCTTTTGTTTTTCCTTCCATTCCTTGGCTGCAACAGAAAGCAGAACTTTTTCTTATTAAAAAAAACTGCTGCTTTGAAGTATCTAATGCTCTAAATTCTAATTTCATAGCATGTTAGTAGCATGCTAGCAGGAATTTTAACAGAAGGTGCCCAGAGAAGATGAATCTTTCAAAGTATGTCTGATTTCTCTTTAATGTTTCATATTGTTAATAAAATCATGTTTGATTTCTCTTGAATACATCTTTTAGTTATTAGCATCCATCAGCCCAGTTTTGTCCTTACCATAGCACACTTTAATTCTTGAAGTGATGTCACCCACCCAAAGCCTATTAATTCTTGATGAACGGTTATGTGTCACATGCATGCTTCATTGCTTCTTGAAACCATTTCTTATGGGTATCATACTTTAGTGTTGTATTATATCTGTTTTTCTTTTGTGATGAACAGTTTGCAAGGAGGAACGCCTACGAGGTGATTCGGCAGAAGTTGCTAGGGCATCGGAGGCTGATGCCAGAGATCTACTAGAAAAGGAGATAATTGAATTAAAGACGCAGAACTCCAGTCTGCAGAAAACACAAAATATCAGCAAAAATGATAATGAACTTTTACGCATCTCTGAACTGGAGGAAGAAAATAGAAAACTCAAACAGGTTTTAGGAGAAGAAAGGAAGAAGATTAATTCTGAGAAGAAAAAAGGTGAAGAAGAAAAGAGCAAGGCTTTAGAAATGCAAAAGATGTTGAAGTCAGAAATACAGAAGTCTGAAGAGTATAGAAGAGTTGCTGATACGGAAAGGAAAGTTGCCAATGATTGGAGAGCATCATGTGAAAGGTTGAGGATCGAAGCAAATGAGGCAAGAGCACAGTTGGCTGCTCAGATTCAGAGAGCAGAGGAGGCACTTAAAAGGGCTGAAACAGAAAAGCAGAAGGTAGCCAGAGAAAAGAAACGTGCTGATTCAGAGAAATCATTGGCTGAAAAGAACAAAACACTAATTGAAGTTGAGAGGAAGAAAGTATCAGAAGAGAAGTCCCGTGCTGACAATTTACTTGCAAAGTTAGAGGAGCAGAAGAAAATCAATGAACATTTGCGAACTAGCATTCAAGTTGAAACGAAGAATGCAATTGAAGAGAAAAAGCGAGGAAACCATCTGTTCCAGAAGTTGGAAGAGGAGAGAAAACAGATTGAATATTTTCAGAGAAAAACAAATGAACTTTCTGCTGGTAGAGATGTGATTTCTTCGTGCAAATGCAAACATGGTGATAGAGCTTCTGAGAGTGCAAATGTAAAGCTTCTCAAAGATAAGCTTAAACTTAAGAAAGAGCAACTAAAGCATGTGAAGAATGTGTCAAAGTTAGATAAATCAAAAAATGCTTTGATAAGAAGAGAGCTTCAACCTTTAAAACAAGACTGGATGCAGCTATTGGGCCGATTTAACATGCTCGATGATCATCTTGCTGGTGGTGTTGAAGGTATTCATGTCTTAACAGGGGTCTGTATCCTGCATGCTACTTATTACTGTCTTCGTCTATGTTTGCTAAGGTAATTTTGGTATAAATTGCAACATACTTCAAATTTATTGGCAATAGACAATAGTAGTTCTGACATACTAATAGAAACAATGAATTTTCTTCGTCCCCTAAGTGATTTGGTTTTTGGTCATGGACTTTCTTTTAATGCTAATAAAAAGCCTTGATATGTTAATGAAATCGTGGAGCAGCTGTCATTCCTTTTCTGAAATTGCACCGTTTCTCAGTGTTCATTTTTGTCCTAAAAAGTCTTGTTAATTTTCTAATATTCATAATATTCCTCACTGATATCTTGGGGTTGTACGGCATTATTTTTTCATCTAATTCCATAAATCTTTTTAGAGAAATACTATGAAAATCTTATTGCATCAAACTATTTCTGATTGCAACCTATTTGGGTCTTGTTTTGTTCAGAAATTGTCACTAAACATGTGTCAATGCTTAACTATAAAAAGTTTGCCAGTGTAGATGCATGTATTTGCAGACAGGAGGATAAAATCATTACTACACCTTCCTTCATTTACATTATAATGAAATGTTGTCACACAGTTGGCTTACTGTTCTTAGGACCTTTGGCACTGTGTCACATCACAGCATCATCATTTCTGGGAGATTTTTTATAACTACACAAGAAAAACAATAACGGTAGAAAAACTGTGAATCTTAGGGATAAGTTGTTCTTTTTTGTCTTAATATTATCTGTGAATGTAATGCCTGCGCTCAAACTAACATGTTGATTATGTCATGTGATGTGCAAATTACATGGAACTGATGGAGTGATGGAAATGCTGCAACGCGATTTTTCATGTAGTTCGTTATAGAGTGGTTATTAATGAGCAGTTGTTCACAAATTATGTGTTGTAATAGATATGGTCCCTACATTCTTTAATCTGTCTTCTGATTTGTTGCATATGCTTTTTTTTAAAAAAAATTCTTTTATAGTTTTTCTCTCCTATCTATATAAACTGAGATGATTACTGGCCTTGTCCCATACTTGCAGTTGAAGCAGCATCCGGAGATACGTGGCTTTGAACAAAAGCTGCTTCCTAATGATTCAGTTCCTGCACCATATTTTGGGTTGCAGGCTGGGATGGTTCCATTCAGCTCTTCTATCCCAAGAGAATATGCTTCGTATCAGTTACCTAGAGAAAGCTGCACACGACCAATCTCAGGTACTAGTTCTGAATTAGGGCCTCCTCTTGGTAGCTCTCACAGAACAAAGTCAAAAAGTCACCACAGATCTTCATGTCCCACATCCATATCTGATGAAAAGTTCATGGGCTCACAGGGTAAGGATAGCCTATTTGTGTCCTCATCTACAGATATCAGAAAAAAACAGAATTCAGTTGTTCCCGAGCTGCCTCGTAAAGATAGTAATGACAGAGCATTGCCTCCAGAAGCATTAAACTTGCCCTTTTCTGGTTGTATGGAAGTTACAGATAAAACACTTGGTGGTGATAGGAAGAGAAAAAGGACCAAAAAGTCTCTAGAACCCTCTGTTTGTCTTCCCTCTAAACATGATTTGAAATCAAAGGCTCATGCTGTCACTTCAAATGATATTTTAGCATTAGAGGGAAGACGAATAGAGGGTCCTGCAGGTCTGCAGCAAGGAAATAACACCACACAGTGTGGGGCGGAAGTTGACATGGAAAATCGGAAGAGGAAACATCTTGTTGTCTCTGATAAAGCTCACCCCATCGGTTTATTACCTTCTGAAGTGCCTTATTCTGCTGGAGGAAATGGCTGTGCAGGTAGCAAGTCTGCTTCGCTGCTCTCCTTTGAAGACATGATCAAGGAAAACTGCTTGAACTTGCTCCATTTGGATGATGAAGCTGCTGAGGAAAAGTACAGAAAGGCAAAGGAGAGACCGCTTTCACCAAACCTGCCAACTATTCAACCCTGCAAAACTAAAGTGCCTACATATGCAGAACCTCACACTTTGGGTGATAGAAGTCCAAATTATTTTCCTGCCTCAGGATCCGATGCCATTGAATCCACGAGGTCCAAAATATTGGAAGTTAAAGAGCCTGCACTTCAGAAATTAACTCAAAATTATATCCAGCTTGATCCATCCTCAAATACAATTGAATGTAGTGACATCATTAAACAGCTTTGTGCAAATGATAAATCCAATGCAGCTGTCAATGTTTCTTGTAGCGCCAGTTTGCTTGGTGTGCCAACAAACAGCAGCCTATGCCATGAGGATGTGGCCCGGAATTCTGTAGCATCATCTGCTGAGAGATTAGACAATACAAGCAGACCAATTTTATCAGGAAGTAGCTGCCGTGGTCATTCAAATTCCATCTTGCATTTGTCCAAGGAAGTGCCTAACAAAAACTGCTCACATCAGATATGTGATGGATCACCGGGTCCTGGACTGCAAGCTAATGTTAGGACAAGTGAAACAACAGTGACCAAGCCAAACAATTTAGATCCAATGCACTTTGTTGGATTTACAATATCGAAAAGAAGCAACATGGCCAACATATTTCATTATTGGGAGGTGTTGAGCTCTCAATCTCGGGAGCATTCTAAGGAATCTTCCGTTGATGGTCCATTGCTTGAAAAAGTATCAACTGACCCATTGCTACCTACAGAGTAAGTTTCTCTGCATTGTTTTAACTTGTGCTTTATATGCACCGTCGTAGGCACAAGCAAATGTTGTTCCTATCATTCGCAATAACTAGAACTAAATGATTTGCTTTATTTTGCAGTGAAAAGGTTTCCCTCATATTTTCCCTTTTGTTGTGGGATATTAGATTCAACGCAGAAACTTTTGCGGATGGAAATTTTGCCTCATCAGCTTTTTCCTTAAGTGGTATGAATCTGAAACTCTTCTATATGTTGTGTAATTGCTTGTTATATGCCCTTTTGTCTCAGATTCTGTCCAAAATTTGCATGCTAAATTGTTAGTTTTTCATTTTTTTTCTGTTACTTGCCATTATTCTTCTCTCAATATTTTGGTTAATAGTAAAAATGTCTGGTCCGGTCAACTTCTATGCCTTCTAGAGATACTATTTGGCTACGAAGGGTTTGCTTGCCATATTGTACCATTCTATCAGTGGCCTGTTATAACGTATGAGTACTTGTTATTAGTTCAGATGGCAAACACCGTGGAATGTGATTTTTTTTTGTCCTTTGCCACAGCTACTCAATTTGCTTTTGCCTTGCAGTGAAGTCTCATATGGAAACAAGGTGGACCATTTTGAGAGGGGATCAGCTGGATGTTCTTATCTCCTTAATTGAAGACTTTCTTCTGAACAAAGAAGTTGTAGTGTGTGAAAAAAAGGGACAGAAGGCTCATAAATTGGATGATGAAGCTGGCATACAACTATCCGTTATACCTGCAAAAATAGATCAATTTATTGCCCCTTGTATTCTGTTGGCTTCAATATGTGTGGAAATGGAGAGAGCAGATGTTGCTTTAGAGGTTTCTTACAAGCTTCTTCAGACTGGAAAACATAATCTTTTGTGGACGCTGTTGGCTCTCCATGTCTTTGGTTCCATATGTGGTGATAAGTTTCTCTTTCCAAAGAGTTGTAACTTTCTCATGACAGCTATAAGGTTGGTCGTCCTGCTCCTTGAGAGCAAAGACACTTCCCTGTGCCCTGTGTCATTATATATGAAGTCAAATAAGCCAACAGTATTGCCGTCCTGTGCACATTGCCTATTCGATGTGAATACAGTTTCCATAGATGGTTTCATCTCCTCTCTATTGGATGAGCTGAAATCATGTTCTCTGCTGTGGAATGACCATGTCTGCTCAACTGAAACTATCACAACGTGCGGCTCTCATTTGGGATCAAATGGACTCGAGATCAACTGTGGCGAACCTTGCATTATCTTCAATCAAGGAAAACTAGCTGAGGATAGTCATAACTGTCCTGCAGGGATTAACTTATGCTACTACACCGAGCTCATTTCTTTGCTCGAGCTCTTTGGGATTTATATGGTATGTGCATCTTTGTGACCTTTCCTCAATTTTTGTTCTCATTGATAATTTTTCTTTGTCCCCTAGTATCAAAACATGCATACCGCAGCGAATTTTGATGTATTGGATAATTTTCCATGCTGTGTAGCCATTGTTTTCTTACTTTAACCAATTTGGGATTTTGCATGTTGAACATTACCATCATCCATGCATAGCGCTAAATCTTGTTCTGATTTTTATGGCTCAGTTTTTCCACACAATCTGTCCCATTATTGACTGTTTATCTTGTCCTCATTTTTAGAGGTGTGAGTGGACATACAACAATGTTGCTGTCCATCTTCTTGAGATTTTGGAATCGTGCATGTGCGATGAGTATTCAGCTGCTTTGTTAGTACTTCTCAGCCAACTTGGAAGGTTTGTCCTATTGCCCTGTTGTTCCATGCTTTTCTTTTTGTCTCTTTTTTTCAATTTGTGAACAGAGAATCAATCTATACCATCATAGAATTCTTACATGCATGTGCTGTATGTGGCATCCTGTTATGCCTGGGATCCTGGATGGCATTTTGGGGTGAATATGTTCCTAAATTGGTAAACTGGTGTTTTTATAACAAATTGTATAGGGCAAGTATGATAATGCAAAATCCTAAGTCTTAACAGCTTTTCAATCATGGTATTATACTGTACACAGTGTTACATAACAACTAGATCCGATCTTTGTACCTATTATTCAACCGCACATGCTTAGATCATAATGTAGTATAGCTGTTGAGAACTTCCTTCACAGTAGGGCATAAACAAATTCCAGATATGTTTGATCCCATGATCTTGTCACATCCTTTGATCTACGTTTTCTCCCATTCGTTAAATTTCCAGTATTCCTTATCCAACCTAAAATGATTAGGTCTCTGCCATGACTGTACTTCTGCTTGGGACCTTGGAGGTGCTGACCATCTATTTTGCCTCCCTCCAAGGATCAAGCAGACAAGCACACATGCGCATACAGTTCTGATTTCAGGCTATACTTTTCTATGTATTTTCATTCAAATTCCAAGTATATCTTTATTATTAAAATTTTGTTCTGATTTCAGGCTATACTTTATATGTATTTCAGGCTATACTTTTATTCTGACTTGTATTTGTAATTTGTTCCTAATATCTATAATGTACTTGATTCATGCTGTTAACACTTGCTAATAATATTATGTTTCCAATTTATAGGTACTTTGTCGATGATGTTGGTTATGAGCAAAGACAAGTTAGTGAGCTGAGGAACAAGTTATCATCATTGCTGACAGGGTCAAGTTTTAAGAAATCAAGGAGTGTAAGTTTTCAGTTTTCTGCCATTGGTGCATTGCTCAGCGTCCTTCCACTGCCATTTGACAAAATTGTTGCCAGTCAAAGTAGACAATTATCGGGTCCCTTTGAGGTGCAAGCAAGACAGATTTCTGAATGGTTTGTTCAGTTAAGCAAGGAGCATCAATCTTTAGCTTGTTCCTTTTTTAGATGAAAGTTTATAAATTGCTGCAAGTGAGCCTTATATGGAGCGGGGAAGAATGCCTTGTGCAATTTTGATATGTTCCGCGCAGGCATATTCATGGTCTCGTAACATGATGTTGGATTACTGCATTGTCTTGACACTGCATGGAGGATGATGTTGCTTCTCAGCTTGAAGTTGCCGAAATATTTTGCAGCTCACCATTTTTTTGTCAACATCATGTTCCTGTAAAATTTCTGCAAGACCAGCTAAGGAACAAAACAGCAAAGGACTCGGAGAAGGGAAAGGCAAAAAGCAGAATGCCAGAATCAAGAAATGCTAGCAGGGTTTGGACCAAGAATTGTGTTTTCAACAGAAATACGGGTCAACATAGAATTGCAGATTTTTTTTGCACTATTGGATATCAAACTTGAATAGGTCTGATCAAGGACAAATAATTTGAAGAAATGGTCCTATTAATGTTTGGTTTCTGTAAGATTGACAGTTGAGTTGGCGATGGTCTGTGTGACGTTCAGATCTGTGGGATCTAAGGGATGGAACGGAAGAGGCTGCAAGGTCACAATCGGCAGATGGATGAGATTGGGAATATGTTTTCTTACAAAGAAAAGATCCTTTGAAGAAGTGAATTTTTTATTCACATAGCTTGGTATTCTGGTTCAGTTTGATGAATTGATAGCGGCAATTCAATCTTTTTAGATAGAAGAGGTAGGCTAGATCTGCCAGTGCTTGTGCACAGGGCCAAAGGAGGTGATACAAATTTTAATGATCTCACCTTCCTGTTCTGCGCGCCCCCATTTTTTCCTCCCTCTTAGAGAGTGGAGGTAGACTGTCAAAGAGGTGTTTGCCTATCTACTAGGCCATGTACATGCTCATCTGTGAAGGCAAATGATTTATTGTCTTGGTTATGACTTTGCAATGCCAGATTTTTTTTAGATTATACAGTACAACGCAGACGCTCACACACGTACGCACACTTACCCTTATGAATATAGGTACGCAAACCCTACCCGTTGTCGATGGAAACGCCGCTTACCACTTACTCTCTCCGTCCCACAATAACAGGCCGTTTGAAAAATATCCGATAAATTAGTAGTCATAACAAATGACCATGTTACCCCTCATTAGAGTTATAAAAGTAGCATTAACTAGCTATTTGATTGGCTCTATGTGTTTCTCTATACACTTTTACGTTTCTCTACGTACTTTTGTATTAATGTGTGCATTTCTAAAAGCTAAATGGACATTCTTTGTGGGACAAAATTTGAATGCTAAATGGCCTGTTATTGCGGGACGAGGGGAGTAACGCTTAGCGTCGGTAAATCCTGCTAAATCCCAGAAAAAGGTGGGAGCACCAGGATTTGAACCTTGATGGGTAGCGTCCCGCTAAATCATCCTACCATTAGACTACAAGTCCAATCGCTGCAATGCCAGATCTGAAGTTATTTATTGCCCCTCCTTCGCCCTGTTGGTTTGGCTGGTGGTTGGTGGCTGGCGCTGGTTTTTTATGAGAGAAAAACACTGTTGACTGGTTGGTGGCTGGTGCTGGTTTTCGCTGAGAGAAAAACACAGTTGGCTCGCTGGAAACAATCCAAACGAACAGGGCGCTTGCCTCCCTCCCCGTCCCCTCTTAAAATAGGTTAACGCAAGTAATAAATAGTTTAAAAGAACATAGTTTTAACTTTTGAAGATTCGAGTGGAATAGGATGTAATGGATAAGAGTTTTCTCCTTTTACATGTTGGATTGATGATGAAACAAGGAGTCCAGTACCAGAGGCCTGTACCCTTTTACACCAGCCTCCGTTTATCTTCTGAGAACGCCTCGTCACGAGGTTTCCAAGGCTGACAAGCCCTTGGAGCAGGAGCTTGCTTGCAATCTTTATCCATAGAACCGACAGTCTGTAGTACGCAAAACTCCGGGGCGTGGTTGCGCTACGGCATTTGGACCTGTGATGACAAAGAAACTGCAGCGAACTATACCTCGCACAAGACAAAATTGACGAAGGGATCATGGTCCAGCTTGATGCAAGAGAGTACGAGCGATGCACTGACCACAGGTAAGGACAGCTCCGGTCATGGCTTCAGTGACCCAACTGGCGTGACCGTCCTGCCGCTCTTACCAGGCGGCTGTTCGGGTGTCTGGCGACTGGTGCTGGTTTTTACTGAGAGAAAGACATTACTGTTTGATTAGTGGCTGATGGCTGATGTTGGTTTTGTTGAGAGAGGGAAGAGGGCAAGGTGAGAACGGGAGAAAAACCAAATCGTGGACGGCGTAACCTGAGCACGCACGTGTGGGCCGCGTTTCGTTCTTCTCTGTCCTCCTGATGAGGTAAAAAATGGGCCAACCGGTGTCAAGAGAGTAGATAGGGGTGGGCATTCGGTCTATTCGGTCATTTCGGTTCGGTCTTCGGTTTCGGTCATTTCGGGTTTTGGAAAAGTGAGGATCGAAATTTTAAAAAGTAAAATAGGAACCGAACCCGAATAGACCGATTATTTCGGTTCGGTCTATTCAGTCCACCGAATTACCCGAATTTTCATAGATGTCCTTGTCACCTCTGAAAACTCTATGGTGGAAATTCAAATTCCCAACTCATTCAAGTCTATGGATTTAAGGACTACTCAATGAAGCAAGTAACTATCATGTTTATGAAAAAAAATTAAAATAGTTTAAAACACAAAGTTGTATCATTCATAAGCTAAATCAAAATACGTAAATATATATAATTTCGGGTTATTCGGTCTATTCGGGTTATAGACCATAGGAACCGAAACTGAACCCGAACTTCGAATTATAAAATTATCTGGACCGAACTCGAAACCCGAAACCCGAATAGACCGACAATTCGGGTAATTTAGATTCGGTTCGTTCGGTTTTCGGGTTTCCGTTCGAAGCGCCCACCCCTAAGAGTAGATTTCCTGTGCCGTGTGCCCTGACCTGACCCCCGCGGCCCGCGCGCTGAGGGCGACTTCCCCACGTGCATCGGCGTCAAGCCGCGGACGCGTGCCGACCCGGGGGATTTCGATTTCTTCCCCCCTTTTGTTCACGTCCCGAGTCCAGCGCGGTGACCGGCCGGGCAGTTCGTTGACGCGGCAGGTCAGGTCCCGGTCCGGGCAAGGGCGCGAGCGCGACCCGTTCCTCTCCGGCCATCGCTGTCCGGCGACGACGGGGCGCCGGATCAGGTTAGGCAGGGCATGGGTCGGGTGGGTCTTCGCCTTCGATAAGCCCCTGGCGTCAGGGCTCCTCGGAGCTAGCTCTAGCTTTTACAGCTAGCTGGTGGTTGATCGGCCGACTTGAGCGCGACAGCGTAGGATGCCAGGGGCTCGCGTGACGCAACCAGCGCCGCGCGGCCGCGCGACTCGCCTTTGGCGCGTGCGCTTGCTTATGTGTCAAGCAAAGCAACGGCCCCGGGCGGCCGGTGGGACGGTGGATTAGTATAAGCAAGAATTGGCGCCCGTGGAAGGATTGGCCGTTTGGCTTGGGCGGCCGGGCAGCGCTGCCGACTGCCGTGCACGCGGGAGATCCATCCGGCTAGTTTTGGTAACGCGCTGAAGAGCGTTTAGCGCCGGTTTTGGAGGCTACAAAAAGATGCGGCGATTACTGCTCCCAGCCGCGCGCTGCTGCTGTTGATGATGATGAGCAGCTCTACGAGCCTTGTATGATAACTACCGGCGCCCTAGCCTCAGGATCCAGTGCTGTCTCCACTCGATCTCCACCGTACCCACTGATAACCTAATAAAACGACGAGGACAATGACGCGTGTTGCATGATCTCTCCTCTCGTAAGATAAAGTGCTGCGGGGAAAAGAGCCCTCCCTCTACCATGCATCCGAAAGCAGCTCAGGTTGAGGTGACAATGCAGACTCGTGTGCTAGCTCTCCATCTCCAACCAGCATGGAGATCAAGATATATAACATCGACGACGACGACGCACGCCATCGGCTCACCAACCAACCACTCACTCTGGTCATTTCCGAGCAGCTCCTCTCACTTCCGGTCTTCCCATCCACACGATCGACCACACGTCCACACAAACAGCACTGAACTGCCACCGGAAACCGAACAACCAACTCGGCGTATCGTCTCATCGTGTCGTCTAGCCGGCAAACAAACACTGACTCAGTGCGTGGCTCAGACAATGACACGCCCCGGCGCACTGTAGCCGCCGAGCCCTGAAGGCCGGAACAAAAAGGGCGACGGGAGCAGGGTGGGCTCGCGTCCAAAACGGGGAGGAGACGCGGACGCGACGCAACCGCTTTCGGCCTTTTCCCGGCTGCCTGGCGTCAGGCCCTCTCGGTGCCGTGCGGATAAGCACGAGGGGAGACGGAGATCAATCAGCACCAGCGCCGGGGAAAGCTACCGCCGGCCACCCGACTGGGGCTTGCCGCGTACGTACGTGGCGCGCGCCCTTTTGACTGTGCATGGGCGTTGCATGCGTTCGGTTGGTGGCCTCTTATCCGCAGGGGGGGAAAGGGTGTGTGTGCGTGACCGCAGGAAAAAATCGGGAGCCATGCAAATATTGTCTGGCCTACTTGTATGTTTCTACTATGTTGATTGACATAAACAGGTACGTAGCTTTTAGGATATCCTTGGCATTCTGTTAAAAAAAGGAATATCCTGGCCCCGTCAATCCATTTCGTACCAACATGTTGTATTATAATATCTTCTATTTTTAAGTTTACTGGCAAAAACACGCGACACGTATATTTGTAATAGAAAATAAGATTGCATAATAGATAATTGATCGGAGACCGCAATACGAACTCCAGATCCTATACTACGGCGAAGAGCTTGATGAAAAAACGCATGAATTGGCTCAATAACAGGTCGGTTCGTCGGATGTCAATGGAGAAAAAGAGCCTCACAGGTGGGGTCATATAAAGATTAATGTTTCAATGATTTATAGACCCGTCGTCCGTCGAAAGTTTTGGATCTTTATATTTAAGTTTATAAAAAAAGACTCTACCACAGCCTACAACATCAAATTGGCTTCATAAAATTCGATACAGATTATGTTATGATCGTGCATTTATTGGTTTGTATATATTAATGCTTTTCTCAATAAATTCGATACTAGTTTTTTTATTTATCCACGTTTAGTACTCCATGCATGAGGAGAGAGATTTAATGTGATAGGTGAATATTGAAGTTTGGAGAGAGAATTTTTAGAAGTTTTATGATGTGACCGGGAACTAAACAGGGCCATTATATTTTATGTAGCTAGAGGATTTTTAAATACTTAGTGTAGTGACTTGAAAATTTACAGAACAGACTCATCTTAGAAATTAAACCCTTCAAAGTTCACACACTTACGGGAAAAAATGTTCATACTCTTGATCTCTTCCCTTAATTCCACAGTTTCTTGAGCAACCTGCGGCTGGGTGTGTAGCCGTGCAGTGCAGGTAGCATTTGGAGCTTTTCATGATTAAACCAGGCTCCTCGGAACATATACCTTCCAACAATCTCCGTGACAAGGAATATTCCACTTATCAATAATTCTCATCCAAAGAAAAATAAGAAAAAGAGGGGAAAGGGACCTCCTGCTGCTCCATCCAAAAGGGAGCATCCTGCAACACTGCCGTCCACATATCTCAGCTTTTGTCCTTAGAAAAAGGCTCGTGCTGCTTTTGGAGAATCATGTTTGGTACCAACGCTTTCCTTGACAACTTCCTTCTAGATGCTGTTTCAGCTTCGGCACGGAAAGCTCTGTGAAAAAGGCTGAACAATTGGAGGCCAACGAAGGGCTCATGACATGTCTCAAGGGGCACTCGGGGGCGAAAATATACTTTTATATAAATAAAATGGTCACTATGCTGGACTGGAAGTCTGGAGGCTTTGAGTTGATCGATGGGGTTTTGCTGAAATAGTTACGAGAGCCGCATCAACCTCACACGACAATCCAGTGACCGAATTTAGTTGCAGCTTGCAGCTGTGCAGATGAAACGGCAAACAACCCGCCACTTGCACCATGCTTGTCTCCTGGTGTTCACTTTGGCTGAAACTTTACTCTGAAATTTTCGGAGCAAAGCATGATTGAAAATTAAGTGGCACCAAAGCACCTAAGATAAATGCCTAATTTTGAAGAGATGTTAATCCTATGACGAAAATCTAAATTCTTGGATGTAGTGGTTCGCGATTTAGTTGAGCTCATTGCTAATTTTCAGTTGGGTTAGGGCTAGGTGAGCAGATCTAACTGCCTTGATTTTCTCTCATAATTTCTTGTTTTGCAAGATTGCAACGATAATGATTCAACGGTATTTTAAACTAAAAACGTCATTCAACTTGAGGTTGACAAGTGGGGTCTAATGTCACATGATTGTCTTTTAAGTATTGTGGCATGACAATCATGCATGGAGGAAACTTAAGCACAAGTTACTTTCACTATCAAATTATCAATTCCTAATAGATCAACCAGAGACCAAATATCTTCGTTGTGAAAAAAAAGATGGAGTAGCAAGGAACAAGATTTTACACGTTCGGTCTGGGACAAAAGCTTTGAACAGATATGCCAAATAAATTACATGTAGTATTTCAAGCTGAAAAAACTATGAATGTAGAATTGTAGATAAAGAACACACAACGTGTCTTTAGAAGAAAGAATTGAGGCAAAAAGAACCAATACACCAACGCTTACAATGGGGTGTACACACGATTTGCAACTCTTTCAAATTTAATCCATGACTGCAATTTATTTACCCTATACGGCTCTGTTCATGAGAATATCTCTAAGTATCTTACCATATTTTTTATTCAAAAAATGCAGTAGATATAGTCGAACCATTTTGCATTGTGATCGGTATTGGGGTCCTCATATTTTTTTTACCCCTCTATCAAAGCTATCCGGTATTAAACAAATGGCCAGATCACCAGAGAATCGAATCCGAGGAAGCATCGCGCACCAAGAGGCCGCGAGTACAGAGAATCGGGACCTACTTTCCCAGCCCATTAACAATGGCTCCTCCTCCTACCAATTCACCGGTAACCAATTACTAACCCGATGCCAAATCCACACCCAATACCACCATTAGTGAGACAAACAATCATAGAGGAGAGAGAAAGCATGACACTGGAGCATCAGAGGTGGATTAACAGCCACACCAAAATAAAATAGATTAAGCTATCTTATGAAATGAAAAGCACCCTATAGAAAGAGAAAGAGGAAAGGCACCATTCACACTCACAAATAAAAAAGAGATAAATAGGTGAGAATGAGATAGAGTGACATACAAGCCAAAACCAAAGTCCTTCCCCTCCCATCTCATATTCCCATCTCTACCATTTGCCAATCTCTCTCCTCCCACCTCTACTCTCTCTCTCACTCTCTCTCTCTCTCTCTCTCTCTCTTTCTTCCCCTTGATGTGTCTTTGGAATTTGATCATCCTATTTTCTTAAGGCCTGCTAGTACTACTATCTCGAAGGAGAAAATTCATTTTATTTTCTTTAGGTTTCATCCTAAATTTCCTAATAGTTTTTCCTTTGTGAGTCACAAATTCACCTGCCGCGTCTTGTATTTCGTAAATATTTTTTATTTAAGGCAGGAGAGAGAGAGAGAGAGAGAGAGAGAGAGAGAGAGAGAGAGAGAGAGAGAGAGAGAGAGAGAGAGAGAGAGAGAGAGAGAGAGAGAGAGAGAGAGAGAGAGAGAGAGAGAGAGAGAGAGAGAGAGAGAGAGAGAGAGAGAGAGAGAGAGAGAGAGAGAGAGAGAGAGAGAGAGAGAGAGAGAGAGAGAGAGAGAGAGAGAGAGAGAGAGAGAGAGAGAGAGAGAGAGAGAGAGAGAGAGAGAGAGAGAGAGAGAGAGAGAGAGAGAGAGAGAGAGAGAGAGAGAGAGAGAGAAGTAAGCAGCAGCCGAGGCCGAGCTATCTCTTTCTTTCCCTCACCCAGCTCTCAGATCCGAAGCCGGAAGGAAATCGCGCCAACAAGCCTTAGCCCTAGATGCGCGCCACCGCCTGCTGCCGGCGCTGCTGCTACTGCTTCTAGGATTATTCCTGCGGAGATGCTGGGCGTCGAGCCCGACGGCGGCGGCCGCGGCGGCGGCGCGCCCTCCTCCGCTTCAGGTGAGGTTTCTGGCCGCTGAATTTGCTGCGCTGGTTGGTTTCTCGCCGCGTTTGATCTGTCCGCCGGTCTGTTCGGTTGTTATTGTTTGTTGGCTGGTTGTTGGTGCTGTTCGGGCCGATTTGGTGGGTGCTCTGGTCGGCGCCTCTGTTGCTGCGTTTCTGATGCGAATCTTCAGGCTCTGATGGGCTTTGGGCTCAAGAAGCTTAAGAAACAATCGATTTGTTTGCTGGGATCGTTTCATGTGTTGTTGTTGCGTTTAGTTCGTGGTTATCGTTCGTAATCTGGTTTGGAAAAGTTGTCCCTTTCCGATTCTGAGATGATCTGACGTTTCTTGCTGCAGAGAATTTTGACGCCGGGCAGTACGCCTTCTTCGGAAAGGAGCCACTGGAGGGGTTCGAGCTCGGCGGCTTGGAGGACGCCAGCGGCGATGGCAATGGCGGTGGATTCGGTGGTCCAGAAGAGGGGCTGTATCGCCTCTCCTCTGTCGGAGAAGAGGTGCTGATTCGGAAGCCATCATGTCATAGCGTCTATATTTTCTAACAAATTATCAGCCTCTCGTTGCTCGTTTCTGCGTTTGGTTCCCGTGTATGCTTTATATCTCTTTCTCGGTAGCACGTCAATTTTGCATCATCTGACTGATAGTGGAGGATTAGTGCGGGGAGCAATCCGGAATATATTCCTGTGGGCCGCAAGGGAAAAATATCTAGTGGAATTTAGGTTCACATCAGTAGTGCTGCCAAAATTGGGCACTTGAATGATTGCAGTGGAGATTGTGTGCTTGATTGTAGGCACCCTTGGTGTGTGGAGCGAATGGTTAGAAGTTTGCTTGGTAGCACAAGGACTTCATTGTTAGGATGGAGTTACGCATGACATAGATGGAAGAAGAGCATTCTTGCACGCATCCTTTTGTTAAATTGTTATAAGACACTGTCGAGCATCATTAGTACATTGTAAATGTTTTTTTTGGAGAAAGGATAGTGATATTGATTGTCTATTCAGATAAAGTGATAGTGATGCAATAAATAGTGTTTACAGTGGCCTTTCTATTGGGTAAAAAAAACAGTGGCCTTTCTACACAAGTCTATTTTTGGTACCATTGCGACTTTCAAGTTGATTGCTACCTATGAGCCAGAGAAGTGTTTGAGATTTCGGTGTGGTTGAGCTTCTGGAATGTGTTTCATTTGGTTGCTTGACCCCCAGATAACTTTTTAGGGCACAAACTGAATTATTTCTGTATTTTGTGATCCATAGTTTGTTGAAAGATAATAACGACTCGCTATACAATCAATGGGCTGGTCATAATGTTTCGAGTTGAACAATCTAGATGGCTAGATGCTTTGTTGGTAGCTAATGTCAGTTAACATGGGTTACTTTTAGTTGGTAGGAATTAATTGGAGTTAATGAGCACGAAGCCCCAATATGTGTACCCTCATGATGTATTCTTAATTCCAATTATTGCAACCTGCAGATTGACGATATGAGTAACTTGTCTGACGTTGATGATCTTGCAAGCACCTTTGCTAAGGTATGTTTCTTGTTGATTCAGCGTTTCATGCTGAGTATACTGTTTCGAAACTTTACTGTATTTGGCTTTGATGTACTCATTCCCATTTTGAAACTTTACTGTATCTGGCTTTGATGTACTTGCTACCAGTAGTTCCTCTGGAATAGAGGTATTTTATGTTTGCTTTTATTGGTGACTTATGCTGCAGCAGTTGCTCCTTTACATAGCAGATTTTTCTGGGGCCATTATGCTTTGTCATACTTGCACGAGTAGCCAGCCCTTAGTTTTTCATGATTCAAAATTTTATCTAGGTAATAGAAATGATATGAGGAGGACAGATATAGATATTTTATTGATAAGAGTCGATTCGAGTTCTCAATGTAACTTGAAACCACAATTCAAACTTAATCTTTATTCTTAATAGTACTCATTCACGTTTGGCTATCGCCATAGCAGACAGAAGTAATATTAGAACGCGTACCAATGAGGCAGTACCCCCAGCTGGGCTGAATAATGACACAGCTTAAACACACATACACAGTTCTTTTGGCGTGAATCGTGATCTACAATCAAAGCTGAGGCCCACTTAAAGGCCTTTTTGCCCCTAATTTCCTAGGCTGTGTGATGGAAAATGTTTCCAAAGGATGCTATTGTTTTCTAAGGATAATCTTGTATTGCTTCCACATGGGTTGATGTTTTAAGGATGGCTTTGTTTTGGCCTTTACTTTTGTGCTTACTTACTGTTATGCTTTCTTTCTGTTATTTGACACACATTGAGAATTTACATGTTTCGCTTGCAGTTGAACCGAAGCATTAGTGGAACCCGAAATCCTGGTGTTATCGGGGACAGGCGATCCATTTCAAGAGGAAGTGAGTGATATTATTATTTCATCCCTTATGGCATGTTGGTCTGTAGTTTAATATTGTAGGGTTTATTTTCTGGCATTTATGGTATGAAGCCTGATGCTCAAACTTTAGTGCTTTCAGAATCATCAGTTCATTGTTTACAGATATATTCTTCCTGCTGTGCATCATCACTGATTTTTTAATATATTAAATACTTTCTTGGCATAATTTTTGGCCAAACACGGGTAATTGCAAATTTGAGATTATAACATGTCAAGAGTCTGATATAATCACAACCGTCAGGATTTTTGCAGAACTATCTGTCAGTGTGTGAAATTTTGTTTAAGATTCATATTTCTCAAAGTTGATTTTTTATGCCTAGGTTCCAATTTGTCACTGAACCATGCAATAACCTTTTCAGGTTCTTTAACTGTTGATTGGGCTGAGGATGTAGAGTTTCCAAACTGGGTTGATCAGGATGCATTTGAAAATGAGGAATTCCAGGAAAGTAAAAGATGGTGGTCATCGAATTCTTCAGTTCAGCAAGGGGATTCCAACTCCAGGCCACTAAGTCGAACATCTTCCTATCCTCAGCAACCACTGCAGCACCGGTCAAGTGAACCTATCGTTTTACCAAAAACCTCTTCATTCACCTCCTTTCCACCACCAGCTGCTGCTGCTGCTGGTAGATCACCTTACCCTGCTCAAGGTCTCACACGTCATGGGAGCATTCCATCAATTGGTGCTGGGCTCCAAATGGGTTCTCCGAGCATGTCACTTTCTGCTTCTCCATATCATATGGTTGGACCATCTCATGGGCTACCATACACAGGAGGCATGCCGTATGGTGCTCTTAACCTGCCTGCAATGCAAAATGATTGGTCAAACCAAGCTAACCCTTTCACTGGGGAGCATCTTAATATACTGCCCAACTTATTACATAAACAGTTATCGCTTCCTAATAGCCCAATGTCATCACTCCTATATTCTCAGCATCAGAGGTTGGCACAGGTCCAATCATCCCATCAGAATTACCTCAATATACCACCACACCTGTTATATCCCCACCACTCTGCAGAGATAACAGGCAGGTTTGATTCTGTTGGCAGTTCTCATTCATCAAGAGACAAAAGATCAAGGTCTGGGAGAGGAAAACATAACATCCGCTTCTCTCAAGCACCGTCTGATACTGGTAGCCAGAATGGTGATGGTGGAGGTATCAAATTTAGATCCAAGTACATGTCATCTGAAGAGATAGAATCAATCTTGAGAATGCAGCATTCCGCTAGTCACAGCAGTGATCCTTATGTTGTTGATTACTACCATCAAGCTTGTATGGCTAAAAGGGGTGCCACTTCTAAGCAAAAGACCAATTTCTCCCCGGCGTCAATGAAAGACTTACCATCCAAGTCTCGATCCAGCAGTGATCAGCATACATATCTTCAGGTTGATGCTCTTGGAAGAGTGTCTTTCTCTTCGATTCGTAGGCCCCGGTCTCTTCTTGAAGTTGACCATCCTTTATCCGCTGATGGCTCGCATGATCCGAAGTCTGCTATGAGGCCCCTGGAGAAAGAACCAATGCTAGCAGCAAGGGTCACTGTTGAAGATGCCCTTTGCCTTCTTCTTGAGGTGGATGACATTGACCGGCTGTTGCAGTCTAGCCAGTCACAGGACAACAGTTTCCAACTGAAGCGTAGACGGCAAGTCCTCCTTGAAGGTCTAGCTGCTTCACTTCAGCTTGTTGACCCTCTTGGACCCAACAAATCTCATTCATCTGGGTTAGCCCTGAAGGATGATGTTGTTTTTCTTCGCATTATTTCTCTGCCCAAAGGACGTAAGTTTTTAGCACGTTACCTTCGGCTTCTTGTCCCTGGCAGCGAATTGACCCGGATAGTATGCATGGCTATTTTTCGCCATCTGAGGTTCTTGTTTGGGGGTTTGCCATCAGACTCTAGTGCAGCAGATACTACAGTCGCACTTGCAAAGACTGTTTCAGCTTGCGTGCATCACATGGAACTTGGTGCTCTTAGTGCCTGCCTTGCTGCTGTTGTCTGTTCATCAGAACAGCCACCTCTCCGCCCTCTTGGTAGCTCTGCTGGTGATGGGGCCTCTCTAATTATTAAATCAGTTCTGGATCGAGCAACTGAGTTACTTACTGATCATCATGTTGCAGCTAGCTACACTGTGCCAAACCGGACTCTCTGGCAGGCATCATTTGATGCTTTCTTTGGGCTTCTAACAAAATACTGTGTCAGTAAGTTTGAAAGTATTCAGCAGATGTTTGTCATGCAGACACCAAGCTCGGTAATTGGACCTGAGGCTTCCAAAGCAACTAGTAAGGAGATGCCTGTTGAACTACTTCGTGCAAGCCTTCCTCATACAAATGAGCACCAACGCCAGAGGCTTCTTGATTTTGCTCAGAGATCCATGCCAGTAACGGGTTTCAATCCCCCGGGCGCTAGAGGTGGGCACATCACTTCAGAATCCGTTCCTGGTTGACGTAACTGAAGGAGATACACAAGGGCACAGAATCGATGCTTTAAAACATTGATGCCGTCTTCAGGTGGTAATTCTTGTATCTGAAGACATGCATGCCCCATCATAAGTTGTGAGCGAGCTTGGAGAAGTTCCATTGGCTCAGGAAATTAGCCTTCACTTCAGGTTGTGACGTAAGTTTAGGTTTCAGAGTAATCCTATAGACCAACAATCTCCCTTCTGTGGGTCATTTAATATAGCACCCACCTGATGATTATAACAGACTATGCATGTACGTACCTATACTGTTGTAACTCTGTGCAGTGTTGAAACTGGTGGTCATGGGGCAATTCAGTTTTTAACATTTATCTGCTCCAGCAAAGAAGACCATAGTGGGCGTAGTTTTTAGCCTGCCAAGAAGACATCAGGCGGGTGGGCACAATTGCATCCCTAGCAGTCTAGCAGTTGCTGTACAGGTTGGGTTGTCAGGGGCTTTCTGCCTGTTCTTTTTTATGTGTGGAAGGTGCCCAGTATCAGGTGTCAAATTATGTGGTCTTTGTGTCTTGTTTACTTCAGTTAGGGCAAAATGTGTTTGAATAAAGAGTACTCTTGTTAGACTTCTGGAAAGATATTTTTCTTCTAGTTGACCTTAAACTTCCTTCTAAGGTTTCAGGATAGTGCATCATCCAGGTACCCACTGATATTGTTGTAGTGGAGTACTGGAATTGGAAGTGTACCCTTTTCTACATTTCTACAGTTGATGTTCTTTATAGGTCATTGAACAGGTTTGCTTATTTGGCTTTAATTTATACTATACTATATTAAGGTACCCAGGTTATTTTTGCCTCGACGACTTACTAGAGTCGTTAAGGGAATGTTTAGCCGCTAGTCTGGGCGCATGCTTGGTTTGTCCTCTGTTGAGCATGTTCTATTGGAGTTGTCTGCCTTCGTATGTTGTGATTCCGGCCTTTGAACTACTTTCAGGAAGGAAAAAGTTCAATTTACTACCTCCATATATAGTCTAGGTCCAAATAACCCCCTAACGTATTAAATGGTCTACTTAACTCCCTGATTTAGCAAAATCGGCTCAAAACACACCTTTAACGCATTCTTGAGACCGGTTTGATGATTTGGCCGGTTTAGTACGTGGTTTCGCTTACTGAGATGGCCACATTATTGGTCTTACATGGCAGGTGTGTTTAGAATTGAATTCCTGCTTCCATCTCGTTACATGTCCCTGTGATCTCATGTCGCCAGGTCACATTACTGTTGTTCTGTGATTCTGTGCTGGCAGGTGAAGAGTCCACGAGAAGATAAGGTGATCCGCGAGAAGAAAAACATATTACATTCTTTAATTCCTTTGAGTAAACTTACATGTTATCAGGTTTTGGCGGGAGACCTTGCCTCAATCAATATCCTACACAATCACAAAGTACCATACAACAATATATTAAAATATGAATTTATCTTTTCACATATAGAATATATATTCATCTCACACCAGCAAAATTACAAGCCAAGTCAATTTGGTGGTAGTTGGGCTCTCGGAGTATGGGTACTCTGCGGCCGGCGGCGACAGAGCCAAGCACGAACGAGAAGCAGGGGATAGGGAGGCCCGAAGGAGTGTTATGAACCTAAACATACTTAGCCATGTTCACATGGTAATCTAGTCAACAAAAACCAGCCTGAGAACCAGCGATTGGTTTCAAGAATACGTAAAAAGTGTGTTTTGAGCCGGTTTTGTAAAATGAGGGGGTTATATAAACCATTTAATACGTTAGGGGGTTATTTGGACCTCGCCAATACATAAAGGTACTAAATTGGACTTTTTCCTTTCAGGAATGCTATTTATTAGGTCCATTTGGACATTGTGATGTGAAAAATGATGTCGTATTGACTGTTTTTGCATCCAAGCTATTTTTTGAAATATGGTTGGGAGATTTTGCATTGGTATCCGCTACTGGGATGTGTTTATATCCCTGGAAAAAGATGGTCGAAAAGTCACATCGGACAGTGTAGCGTACTGTAGCTCAAAAGATCCGTCTTGTCGTGTACATCAAAACTATGCAATTAATTTTTTTATTTACCTATATTTAATGTTATATGCATGCGTCATTTGTTATATTTAATGTTTTGATGTGATGTCGATTTGATGGGACGTTTGGTGAAAAACACACCCGCTTTAAGAATCGTGCCTCTTTTCATCCTGGTGTAAGGCATAGTGTTGTTATGGCAGTACCCAAGACACTAGTAGTGATGTCCATAGCCTCCACATCATCAAGAAACAAGTACAAGACACTACCCTCCCAAAGCAGACACTGATGCTCTATGACTAAATTAAATGATGCTCCTCTCACATCTTGTCTTTTTTTTTGAGAAGAAAGATAGTATTACACCGGCCCTTTTACAAACAGGACTCTAAAGAAAAGGAAAAAATTACAAAGAAGTCTAAAACTCATGTTCATCTTCCTCGAAGCCTTCAGTGATTTGTTCGTCACCGCCGCCGAAGCCGCTTCCCAATCGTCGTCGGGCACCAAAGCCAATCTCCACAAGGTGGAGGCCGCAGAGGAGGGCTTACTTCTAGGCGAATCAGCCGAGTATACTGCCTCCCAGACGCATCGGCCAACTCCGGTACCCACGACGCATCCTTCGATTCCACCACCGGCAACCCGAGCAAAGCTCAGATTTTCACCAAAGATCATCTTCCTCGAGATTAACAGGGTCAACACCATAATCATCTGAAGAAGACGACGATACACCAGCCCTCGACTCCTGGACACGTCTCACCACCCTCTCCGTTGACGTCGGAGTAGATCGCCATCGGAGAACGGAAGAAGCTGGGAGAAATTATTCCTCTGCAACGTCGTCGCTTCCGCATCGCCGGCGCCGCCAAGAAAACTAAGCCGCAGATGAGCCATGCTCCTCCGGCAAAACCTAACTCCACCGCCGAGCATCGGCGGCGAGCAAACCTAGACCTAAAAGGACTCGATCTACTAAAAGAACGGACCCCGCTCTCCTACCACCGGCTAGGAGGCCGGGCGAGGAGAACGGGGGCCGGAGGTGAGCGGAGGCGGCGCGCAGGCACCGGGCGGCGGTTCCGCCCGTGTCGCCCAGGGCGACGCGGGGGACGGGGCTGCGGCACGACTTACCGAACTCCTCTCACATCTTGTCTTGGTAGCGTGTAGAAACCGTGTCTCATGCAAGACCCGGTTTCCTTCTCTTCCTTCATTAACTCACTTGCCACATCATCTTTTGTCCTACATGGCACCTTATTTAATGCTATGGACATCATCTTAGTCATTAGGTTGGGATTGCCCTTAGATGTATATTCTTCTTTTAAAGAGCAGGGAAGTACAGGACAAAAGGGATTGCCTATTACAGAAGATCAACATTCATGGTCATCCCGAAAGTGATCTTAGTCTCGTGGCAGGGCTTATCTGGTCATCTGGAATTGCAAAAGGTGGCGTTTGATTCCCTCAGAAATCAGCGGTAAACTCCTCCGTTTATGACAAAGTCGCAACGAAATCCTGCTTTCCAGACGGCGTTAAGCTCCTCCCTCCAGTCTTTGACCAACTCTCAGACGAAAATTCAGCCAAGAACGACGCATTTTGTACGAACGTTGTTCAGCAACCAGACCCTCCTCCCTCCGGTCTTTGGATGTGTTTAGTTCCAAAAAGAGAAAGAGAAAGTTTGATAAAAATGCCACATCCGACACTGTAACATACTATAGCATTTTTCGTTTTTTATCGTAAACATTGTCCTACCATGATCTAACTAGCCTCAAAATCGTCGTATACATCAAAACTATGTAATTGGTTTTTTTATTTACCGACGTTTAGTGTTCTATGTATGAGGAGAGAGATTTGATAGGTGAATAGTGAAGTTTGGGGAGAGAATTTGTGGGAAGTTTGTGTACTAAACAGCCTGAGCCCGGAAGCAGCTGGCGCCTGGCGGCTGAAAAAACCGGGCGAACCGTCCTTGGTATCATCGCCCTCTAGTATTGGATTTCCATTTTACCCCTGCCCTCTAAAACTATCCAGTGGGATTTCCCCAAACATAAGGGGTAAAACGGCGACACAAAAACCTCCGTCCTCGTCCCTCGCTTCGAACCCATCGCCATTCGCCACCGCGGCTACACATACCACACCACGAAACCGCCGCAATCCGGCACCCCGACTCCGCCGGCCGCGATGCAGAGCTCGCTCGCGCGGCCGCTGCGTCCGCCGGTATGGTCTTGTTGCGGCCGGAGCTGCGACCGCCGGAATCCGCGCGGCTCGGTCTCCGTGGTGCGGTGCCGCGCCGAGGCGGCGCCGCCGGTGGGCACGGCGGCTAGGGCGCCGGTGGGGCCGTACACCGGGAGGGACCCCGAGGTGAAGAAGCCCGCGTGGCTGCGGCAGCGGGCGGCGCAGGGCGAGAAGTACGCGCGCCTGCGGGAGTCCATCGGCGAGCTCAAGCTCAACACCGTCTGCGTCGAGGCGCAGTGCCCCAACATCGGCGAGGTACGAGCGCGCACCGATGCTTCGTCCCATTGCGTAACGCGATCGTACAATTGAGTCAAGTTTGAGCTGATCCGCACCGGTGATTTCTGCGAGAGCAGTGTTGGAACGGAGGCGGAGGAGCCGGTGGGGAAGGGGACGGCATCGCGACGGCCACCATCATGGTGCTCGGAGACACTTGCACGCGCGGCTGCCGGTTCTGTGCAGTGAAGACAAGCAACAAGCCACCGCCCCCTGATCCCCTGGAGCCTCTAAACACGGCTTTGGCTGTTGCAAGCTGGGGGTATGATCTCTAGTAACCATGCCTTGTTGATCTTCTGGAGATTAGAAGCCGTTGGCTTCTCATAATTTTGACCGACCGATTGATGCAGTTGTAACCGATAGCATCAAAGGAGACTCGACAGTGCATTTTTGTCACAGTTATATGCATATGCTGCTTATGTGCTAGATTACATGATTGATATGATGAATGCTGTTCTTTCCAGAGTAGATTATGTTGTGCTAACCAGTGTCGATAGAGATGACTTACCTGATGGTGGAAGTAGCCATTTTGCTCAGACAGTGAAAGCTTTAAAGGTCCACCTTACCCCATATGTTTTGGTGCAAATTAATTTGTTAGAAGTTGATCTTGGATAAAAGTAATGTGCTGATGTTTTGTGAATCTTCCATTCAGGAGCTCAAACCTGGGATACTGGTGGAGTGCTTAACCTCAGATTTCCGAGGTGACCTAGAGGCTGTTTCATCTTTGGCAAACTCCGGTCTAGATGTGTACGCGCACAATATTGAAACAGTAAGGAGTCTGCAGAGAATTGTGAGGGATCCTCGAGCAGGGTAATGTACTTAAACAGTTAAACTGACTTTAGTGGTATAATGCAAGCTAGTGAGAATGCTATGCTATTGAAACTCTTGAGGCACTAGTAAGTAGTAACTCAACTTCCATGAATCAGTTTTAAGATTATCAGATATTAGATTACTGAAACATCAAAAGTTCGAACACTTACTAGTTCTAGACTTCTAGGTGTTAGGATTATGCTATTCTTGAGTACAAGACACATCTAAAGCTCAAACAGTCACAAGTTCCATGCTTTTAGTAATTCAGCATTGTGCTATGCTTGTTTGCGAAGTCTATCCTAAAAATAAACCCAGACATTCAATATGGCTTTTCCACTTGTACATATGGGTGCATGTACTATCACCACCATCAATGTTCCTCGAGTGATGCAAACTGAAACTCAATGAGCAACCAATCTTCTAATCATTTTAATTTCCTTCAATGAATCCGGAGGTTCTGCGGATGCCTATGCACCCACATGATACTAGTGGCCTGATAAAACTATGGCCAATCAATCATCTAACCACTGCAATTTCCTTCAGCGAATCTTGAGGTTCTCTGGATGCCTATGCACCTACATGTACTAGTGGTCTTATGATAAAACTAATTCCAGTTGTTTTACTCGGTTCAGCAGAATAGCATAGCAATTTTGGTTTCTCATGTCTCTTATATTAGAATAATCTGCAGAGTCCTGGGCTCCTGACTGTAACTGGCCTAACAATGTTGCAGGACTCTGGCACCCATATCGATTTGACAACTGTACATTTGCAATGTGACCAGATTCAGGCCATTTATGTGTTTTAGTTTGCATGGTCCATCTTAAACAGTTAGAATTGTTCTCTGAGCAAGCATTGATCTAATGCTTTCCATCTCCACCAACTTTTGTAATGCTATTATTCCTCTAGATTGCAAGCTGCTCCTGCTACAGCCATAAATGTTGTGTTGCGCAGTATATAACATGAAATATGTATATATTTTTTGTTCCTCTTAAGAGCTAGTTACAAGCTTAAAATTAGGATTGGAGTCTTCAAGTCTATTGCGGTGAATTTTCACAATTGTGTTACTTTCTAGTGTTGGTTAGGTTATAATCTTTGAACTTGATTTCATTTATCTGGTTAACTAAAATGCTCTAAGGACCTGATTTTAATTGAGTTTGTGACCTGCTGTTTTTCATTTGAGCTCTCCTAGAATCTATTGAAGATCCCAATGTTATGTTGATGGCCTTATTCACAGGAGTTGTGGAAATTATTATCTTCTGGCTGTGCTGTCAGATGCATTATGGCCTCTTGACATTGTAAACACCTCTTCTGCCATCTCATTTTTACAGATATGATCAGAGCTTGGCAGTTCTCGAGCATGCAAAAAGCTCCAGCAAGGGCATGATTACAAAATCTTCTATCATGCTTGGTCTTGGAGAGACTGATGAGGAGGTGAAACAAACCATGATGGACTTACGGGCCATTGGTGTTGATATCCTCACTTTGGGCCAGTATTTGCAGGTTAGTTCGATACTCATAGCACTTTCCCATTGAGTCCAGATATCTGTCATCCCTTTTTCCTGTGATTAATGTGGGAAGTACTGTTACAGCCAACAGAAAGACATTTGACAGTAAGAGAGTATGTGACTCCTGAGAAGTTCCAGTTTTGGAAGGAGTATGGAGAATCGGTGGGTTTCCGTTATGTTGCCAGTGGACCTTTGGTAAGGGATGCATGTTCCAGTTACTCTCTTCAATTTTCCCCTGCATATGGCAAATGATAAATACAAATACGAGACCTTAAAATTTGGTTGGAATATGTACCTGCAGTTTCTACTGCTAATACTAGTGACTTGCAATAACTCACTATATATCATGTGACTTTTATCAGGTTCGGTCTTCATACCGTGCAGGAGAGCTCTTTGTCCAAAATTTGGTCAGAAATAGCAAAAGTGTGTCTTCCTCGTCTTAACCAAAAATCTTCTGCGGAAGCAATCCATGGGATTCTTTCATACTGTATGTTAGAGCAGTAAAAACAAGAGTAGGATGGCAAAATCATTCGATTCGTCTGAAAGCTGAGGTCCAGCTTTTCTTTTCTTTCCTGATGTTGCATACACATGCTTTTGCCCTCTGCTGTAGTTGCCCCTGTTGAATAGAGAAAAAAACGAGGATGCCAAATCTTTTCAGTATCATTTGCTTTGACACAATATACGAAAGGCTGTTCAAAAATAGTAGTCCATATGAAACTGTCTCCTTGTTGTGGATGACACGATGCTTTATTCATCATTTGCTCAAAAAAGAAAAGGAAAAGCTGGAGAAAGGAGAGTTGGCGCTTTATTCTCATGTCCACGGCTTCACTAGTGTACTTGAATCATGACAAGCGGATGGGCTGCATCCCATGATAAACTTGCCAAGCTGCCGTTACTCATGAGATGATCTGCATCTCCTTCAGCACTCGGTGCTGCGCATGATGCGCTGCGGTGTGATGATAGAATGCACATGTTCTTGATCAAACAGCAGTTGGATTCCGGTGTAATGGAAGAATTCTGGTGTAAATGAAGAAATGAGAGAAGATGGGAGGTCGAGAAAACGAGAGCACTCGATTTGCCGCAACAATTAGATTCTGGAGTAAAAGAAGCGAACAGCCGTAACAGTCACTCCTCGCCGCGCCACGCGCGACAAGCGTGCGAATAACCGGAAAAGTGGAGTTGCGTCGCTGCACATGTAGCGCCACCGTGTGGCCCCGTTGTGCACCAGATCTGTATCACTGTAGGACTGTGTCACGGCTCACACGGGCTCCGCTCTGCTCATGAGCACTACCAGTCTACCACCCCATAGGCACTGAATCGAGTTCCTTGAGAATTCAGCACCGGAATACAGTCCGGCCTATGCACCGCTCTATGCCGCGGACCGCGGTACACGGCGACTTCTTTTTTATGTATACACACCAGACACCACCTTACCTTGTTTTGTCTGTCACCTGCTTCGTGTTACTAGCTCCACTCGTCAGGGGCGGACCTAGCCCAAAAACTGAGTGAGGGCCTGCTACTTGTTGGGCCTCGATTGCTACAGGGAAATAGACCCAAACTCCACTGAACAAGAAAAAATGAGTGTGGGCCTGGGCCCTCACTGGGCCTAACGTGGGTCCGCGCCTGCCATTCGTGAATCCTGAATGGTCGGTGCCCACTCCTCACGACCTGTCAACTTCACGGGTCTGAGATCCTAGCTGGTCCAGTGCCGGTGAGAAACACCGCACCGAAAATGAACGAGTCGTAAACCACCCCCTCGCCTATTATCTTCCGCGAGACTTCAGTTGAATCAAAGGCACGCAGATCCGGCCATTGACCTTACCTTACCTTCAAGGGTTCATCAACCCACCCACACACTCGTCCACTTGCAAAGCAATATAGGACACTCCAAACCAACAGGACCACGCCACAATTTACCGACCAGGAAAAGATCGGGTCGGCCCGGGCGATGGTCCAGTGCGTGGTCCACTGGTCCGGTCAGCTAAGCTAGCCCGTGATGCAATGGCATATTGGCCTTGGCATGGCAGGCGAACAACGTGGCAGCAAATCAAAACCAACCCAAACGGCCAAACCCCATCAAACCAAAAACCCCCAGGGGAGGGGCAAAGCGGCCAGGAACCCCGTCTGTTTCCCTGAGGACTCGCTATCACGCCGCCGCGCCCAGCCGAGGCGAGGCCGCTTCCCCCGCCGGCCGGCACAAAACCCAAGATTCGCCGCCAGCGTACGCGCGAGCCGGATCGCGCCGCGTTTTTTGCGCTTCGCCCCCACACGGACACGGTACTAGTGCCCGAGTACGCGCGGTCCTCTCGGCGGCAGAGCCCCGGATCCCAACAAGATCTGCGCTGGCGCGCTGCCGCAAGGCAAAATCTGGGGCCGGTCCGGCGGCGCAGAGCCTGCCCGCGCTCACGGGCGCACCCAGCAGGAGGTGGCGCCACCCAAGCGGCGCGCGAGCCCCTGACCTGAGGGGAGAAGCCAAGCCAAGGACGCAGGATCTTGCCGGCCGGCCCGCACCGCGCCCCAAAGCCCAAACCATGTCACGCACCGTACGTCCGGCACCCTACACGTGCACGGCGCTCGTGGTACTTGCTCACAGCTTTGCTACTGCAGCAAGTCAAGAGCTCGCAGCGTACGAACACGAACCATGTGCCCCGTGGGCACGTTCTCGTTGTCACGATTTTTGCTGCTATTAGCCTATTACCATCGGTTGTCACGAGAAGCTCGTGTAGTATCTCTGATTGCCGTACCACTTGTAGAGTACATACATCCTCTGTTCATCGGTGTCTACATCTGTATTGTCGATAAGCATGTGCGTTGTGCGGTTCCTCACTCTTTCCGATCGATCCGCCGCGGGAGATTGCGATTTGCCAGGACGGGGGAGAAGAGAACCACCCACCCAACGGCTATCTACCTGACCTTACCTGACCTGACGCCTAACGGTCTCCCACGCCTCACCCACGCTGGACGGCTGCTACGACACATGCGGTGCACAGCCCTACCCAACTTTATACGTATTAGCATGCCGGAATCTAAAACATTCTTCCGTAATCGTCCCTTCTGGTCCTAATCATTCGTTCGTGCCCGACTGCGCTCGTGCCTCCCCCCAGGAATGTCTAGCCGGTAGCCAAGCCGAGGCGAGGCCGCACCCACCGATTGGAGGAGAAGAAGAAAACAACGCCGCGGGCGCGGGCAGGCTGCCGCCGACCCCGGGCGCACGCTGGCCCCCGGAACGGATGCGCCATGCGCGGTGCGTGCTTCGACGGTGCACCCGGCCACGCACAGCGCCGCCCGGTACGAGACCGCGAGATGCCAAAGGATGCTGGACCGAATCTTTGGAGCCTTGGAGGTGTAACTCATGTTCGATGGATGAGCGTGCGAATCTTTGGCTTCCGTTTCTGTCCCGTCCGGTCCGTCCGTCCATGTAGCGCGGTACGAGTGGCACGCTTCTACTCGTCTAGCCGTTTACCTGTAAAAGGTTATTTTTTTCGAGCCAGGTCAGGTGCTGCATGATTCACGCCATGAACACTTGCCGGGCATGATTAGGAGGCTTTAGCCGACTCGACGCAATCATCTGTCGCCCTTTTCCCTCCCTTTCTCCCGGCCTCGTTCCTTTGACAGGCGCACTGTATGTCTATATTGCCTCCACGCTGGTCCTTGTTGTCACGTACAATCGCGTCTCGACGACTCCGGACGGCGGCGATCATTGCCCGGCGCGCTCGGTCGGCCGGCAGAGTAGGTAATGGACCTTGGACCAGCTCATTTTGCCATCATCAGCTACGATGACTATTCTTCGTCTCCGGCGACGGCGAGCTGTGTGGCCCGGCAAGGAAAAGCAGTGGGAGACAGAAACCGAAAGCAGAAAAAGCGAGCCATGGCAAGCGTCGCACTCGCACTTTTCGAGTTGCCTCCAATCACAGGCGAAAGGGCCACAGCAAGCAGGCTACCAACTGCAACAGTATTGCTCGCTCTCTCGCTTTCCTCGGTTTATCTGGTTGACTGATTGCAGCCTGCCTGACGAGCGCTGTCCCATGGAGTGCACACTCATGTGGTTCTCAATTGCCGTGTTAGGTCACCATCGGTGACATCGTGCTTGTTGCAGTAGCAGGGCATACCTTCCATTTTTGCAGGCGAGAAGCCGAGAGAAGAGTACTCCGTACACCCCTCATCCCGTCAGAATTATACGTTTTTGGACAGCTAACAGGAACTGCAATTGCTCTATAAAACATCAATATTATATTTGACTGAAGGCAGCATATATAAGGTATCGTGGATGCATAATCTGCTATACAAATGATGCCACTTTTTGGTATCGGCATTTGATAGAACCTATTTGTTTCGTTTCCCAAAAAGAATTCCATTTATTTTCTAAATATATCCAAACTCCGAACACCATTTTCCTTGAGTTTTTATACCCCTCCGTTTTTTATCTATAAAGATTATTTCATTCCATTAGGATAAGGCTCTGGCCATAATTACTCTATTAATATAATTTATTTTGTAACAAAAACTATACTTTCAAATTTGAATATACTTTCTGATTATTGTATCACATAAAAATAGATTAATAGAGTAAATGTTGGTCAGAACATGATCTGATGATAGGAAATATGAACTGTAGAAAAAGGAGGAGGATAGAATTTGGCCAGGTTCTTCAGGCTTTCTCCAATGGCTAGCTCTTAGGCTAGCTCATAAATTTTTTAATCCATGAATAGTGCAAAAAGTTTGAGCTATCTCTTGTTCAAGAGATAGTCTCATAACGCATTTCAAGATTATGTGAGAATGACGTGTGTGGTCATTCATGTTATGAACTATATACTAAGAGCTAGATCATTGAAGGAGTTGTCTCTTAAAGTGCTTAGAGCTAGCGTGCTATCTCAATCATTGGAGAGAAGGCCTCAGTGACAAGTGCCCTGTCAGGTCGAGCCTTGATTTTAGGGTTCCGGTGATGCGCTTTGGATCCATGAAACTTTTGGTGCTCCCCGATGATCATTGGATGTGCCACCTTTGGAACGGAGGATCCATGTGAGTGAAAGCGATAGCATGCCCTGCCGGCAATTGCTGAAGCACCAAGATTTTTATACTCGGCGAGGAGGTGGAGGCGAGCAGGAGCAATTTTGTTTCCCGAGAAAGTGCAGTCAAAGTGGCATTATCAAATGGACACGCTTGGTCTTGTGCTCCAAAGCTCAAAGCGACCGGGGAAAGATGAAAAAACTGGGACTGATGTCCCAAGCGCCCGAGATCCCATGTGGTTGCAGTTTCTAGTGGTGTTCCTGCAGCGATACTACTATCTGTACCATCTACTGTAGGGAAAATAAATTTGGTTTTGCAGCTTACAACATTTTGTGAACATTGCATTGCAGCTCTTGCAAGGTGAGGAGCATGTACTTTGAGCTGAAACCTTGGGCAATCAATAGTCTCAATATAAGTAGTGAGTATTTATGTGTTTAGATAGACGCAATCAAGAATTTACTGAGTAAGGAGGACGAAAGTTCAGTTTCACCTGAAACGCGGTACAGCTTGTAATTTTGATCAGTACCCTCTTTGGCTCTTTCTTTATCGCCTGCATGAATCAGTACCCTGCTTAAAGAATCAGTGCTACACTAAATCTTCTAAAAAAGGAGGTGACTTGATGCTCATCATGTTCCAAAGGGGGAAAAGAAAGCAATATAATCATTGACCTTCTTTTTTGCTGGTGCTTTATTTTCTACCAGTTTTTTTAGTAGTGGTTTATTTTGTGCCTGCTTACTGATGCTAGCAGTCTGATCAATTCAATTCAGTAGTTCTAAAAAAAAGGAAAACGGATACTACCTTCCAGGAGTAAATTGTAGGAGGTACATACTCCGTACTCCCTCCGTTCTGAAAAAACTGACGTTTAGGACAGCGACACGGTCTTCAAAACAAAACTGCGACCTCTTGTTATTCTAAAAATATTTATCAAAGAATGATATATGTATACTTTTATGAAAGCATTTTTCAAGACAAATATATTCATATAGTTTTCACATTTGTAAACTCAACAATTTAAAAGTTATTGATGATTTATATTCCTAATGTTTGATCCAAACCTTGTTCTAAACGTCAGTTTTTTCAGAACAGAGGGAGTAGTGATCAAATAGAGCCGTATAGGCCTACATCCAGAAAAAAAACCCAGTATATTCACCACTGTAGGAGAACCGGCCGTTCGTTATGCAGTTGTTCCGCGCTGATTAGCCATGCATGGGCATGGGCCAAACCATTTTTTTCAAGTCACGGCGTACTGTATATTGCAGCAGCAGTAGAAGCAGTTCTTGGATGTCAATGAATTAATACGGGTGTGGGTCGTTGCCGCAGGGACAAGCTTTAAAATACTGTATCACTTGAACTGGACCAATCCATCATGCGAGGCGTATGCTGTGCATACACTTCCATGGCGGCTCGGTGGTTAGTTTGGATCCGCTAGAACTGCTGTTCTATGGATTTCAAGCCATCCTCTCTTGTTTTGGAAGAGTAAGCATCGCAGTCCATTGCAGTATTAGGCTCGTACCTTCATCCAATACGAAATCACGAACAGTGAATAATGTTGGAGGTAGGCCAAAGTTTTGTGTACCAGTCGAGCACACTAGTACACTACCATAGTCAAAATGGAGCGAAGACTGGAATCAAGGCGCCATTATCGGGGTTGTAGAAAGCCGAGGTCTACCATGTCCCTGCGAGTCTGTGTGATCGTGGCACAGCTCTTCCCCCACCAAGTTTACTTTTCCCTGATGCGCTGAGCTGTTGTGAATCCTTCTCGCCAACACGCGGAAAAGAGACCTGCACAAGCAGACACCCAAACAATGCCCGCAATTAAAATACCAGTACTACGCAACACAACAGTGGCCGCACTGACGACCAGCTTTGAGACGAGCACCGAGCAGCACAGCGGACGCAGCACACTTCACACAGCGAACTGTAGTACGTGTCAGCAACCGAGACGAGCTGAGACCGTACACCACTGTCCCTCTTTCTCCCTGTCCGGCCCTCTCTCTACGCGCTGAAAGGAACTGTAGCGTGAGCAAACTGAAGTAGAGGTTTTTAGTCGTCTAGTAGACACGAGAAGAGGGTTTTAACGGGGGAGCATTTCTTCTAGTTCTTCCCCGTCGTCTTGATGCATCCCTTTCCCTTTCTTCTTCTCTAACCTCGCAAAGTCGTACAATCTTTATTGGGCGCTCTCGCCTCCTCCTTGGACGGCGCAGCAGCCGCGGGCGTGCAGCGCACCTCCCTCTCCCTCTTTTCCTCGCCATTAATGTGCCGCCTGCAATCCCGGTACCAGTAGCGCCCCGCTTCGCCTGAAGGTTCGGCCTTTCGCTCCCATGGGCGGTGGGCGCAACTAGTCTTTCTTTCTTGGTGGTTTTTGGAGCCTTAGCGGGGTGAGCGCCGAGGAGATTTGGAGGGAATGGGGGTGGCGCGGAGGAAGGAGCACCGGGCGGCTGCCGCCGCTTTCCTGTTCGCGGTGGCGATTCTTGCGGTGTTGGCGGGCGGCGCCGGCGTCCGCGCGTTCGAGGATGGCACCGCGGTGTACATTGTCACCATGAAGCAGGCGCCGGTGTTTCACAGGCGCCTTAACTTGGAGAAGTTCGGGAGCAGCAGAGTTGCCAATGCCGCAGGCGGCCGCGGGGCCGGAGGCGGAGGAGCTGGGGACACCCCGAGCACCAGCGTGCTCAGGAAGCCGAGGTAGGCAGCATTTTTAATCGAACATTGCTGACTGTTTTTTTATTCATTGTTTGCAATTTCTTTGCCGTATGATTCACTTTACTCCCCTTTTTTAGACTGATTAAGTCTAGCCCATTGGCATTCACCTGATGTAATATGAAAAATCTCGCTCTTTTGTTGGGAAGTTTTGGGCTGTCTTGATTGTGCTGCTCCAGCATTCATTTGCTTTATCTACCGTCAGTCCTTTTTACTGCTGTAAATTGCTGGTTATGTGGGGGGTTATGTTAGGTTAGTCGATTTTGCCGCGTGAATGATGTTGGTGTTGATACTGAACCCCTGCTTGTCATGTCATGGCCTTATGAGATATGCAATTTACAACAAAAGGTTTGCGTATGCAACCTAGTTTATTCCGTTGAAGGTGGACCTTGGTACAATGTTGGATTGATACATTAATTATATGTTTTTTCTAGCATCAGCGGGCAAAATTATCATACTTGTACAAATGGGGGACAGTCGCCACTTTGGCTCTTTCTTTTGCCCGGCATGTGCTAAAATGGAAGTATATCCTTCAATGGGATGCATTTCCCTGATGAAGATTGTGGCATGTCCTGAATTTTTTTTGCTCTTTTTATTTTTGGAAATATAGTAATTTGTTTTACTCTCACAAATGTTAATTGTGGTTATGCAGACATGGTTCATCCAAGCCTATGAATTATGGCTCATACCT
>OAMR01000047.1:3581983-3595739 GCA_900205405.1 Echinochloa crus-galli
GGGGTGAGCGCCGAGGAGATTTGGAGGGAATGGGGGTGGCGCGGAGGAAGGAGCACCGGGCGGCCGCCGCAGATTTCCTGTCCGCGGTGGCGATTCTTGCGGTGTTAGCGGGCGGCGCCGGCGTCCGCGCGTTCGAGGATGGTACCGCGGTGTACATTGTCACCATGAAGCAGGCGCCGGTGTTTCACAGGCGCCTTAACTTGGAGAAGTTCGGGAGCAGCAGAGTTGCCAATGCCGCAGGCGGCCGCGGGGCCGGAGGCGGAGGAGCTGGGGACACCCCGACCACCAGCGTGCTCAGGAAGCCGAGGTAGGCAGCATTTTTAATCGAACATTGCTGACTTTTTTTATTCATTCTTTGCAATTTCTTCGCCGTATGATTCACTTTACTCCCCTTTTTTAGACTGATTAAGTCTAGCCCATTGGCATTCACCTGGCGTAATATGAAAGTCTCGCTCTTTTGTTGGGAAGTTTTGGGCTGTCTTGATTGTGCTGCTCCAGCATTCATTTGCTTTATCTACCGTCAGTCCTTTTTACTGCTGTAAATTGCTGGTTATGTGGGGGGTTATGTTAGGTTAGTCGATTTTGCCGCGTGAATGATGTTGGTGTTGATACTGAACCCCTGCTTGTCATGGCATGGCCTTATGAGATATGCAATTTACAACAAAAGGTTTGCGTATGCAACCTAGTTTATTCCGTTGAAGGTGGACCTTGGTACAATGTTGGATTGATACATTAATTATATGTTTTTTCTAGCATCAGCGGGCAAAATTATCATACTTGTACAAATGGGGGACAGTCGCCACTTTGGCTCTTTCTTTTGCCCGGCATGTGCTAAAATGGAAGTATATCCTTCAATGGGATGCATTTCCCTGATGAAGATTGTGGCATGCCCTGAATTTGTTTTGCTCTTTTTATTTTTGGAAATATAGTAATTTGTTTTACTCTCACAAATGTTAATTGTGGTTATGCAGACATGGTTCATCCAAGCCTATGAATTATGGCTCATACCTGATCCGCCTTCAAAATTTGCTATTGAAGAGGACACTAAGAGGAGAACACTATATAAAGCTGTACAGCTACCGCTACTTGGTTAATGGTTTTGCTGTTGTCATCACTCCTCAGCAGGTATCCTATTTCTTGTATTTTGTTCATTGTGCTACTTTTAACTTGTACTGTCATTATTGCTTGCCTATAATTTGGTGGGGAAAGCGCTAAAACTAAAGAATCAAGGGGTTCACAACTTTTGGTTTATTGGATTTTGGATCAAGATGATGAAAGTAGAAATCATGGCAATCTAGATAGTATTGATATTTGCCATGCTACCCTGATTAATTCATTTTGATACTTAAAAACATTGTTTTTTTTAAGATGTCCTTCAAACTATGTTCGCTCCTTCATATCTTTTTTTGGCCATTTCTTAATTCTTATTGCTTTGTTGAACTGTCAGCTCATTAGAAGATTGTTTACATTTATTTAATTCTTATGGGTATTTGACTTGTTTTCTGCTTGTACCCAAAGGCAGACAGGCTATCTAGGAGAAACGAAGTAGCAAATGTGATGTTGGACTACTCAGTTAGGACAGCAACAACTCACACCCCTGAATTTCTTGGACTTCCGCAAGGAGCCTGGGTTCAAGAAGGTGGCCCGCAATTTGCTGGTCAAGGTGTTGTCATTGGCCTCATTGACACAGGAATAGATCCAACTCACCCTAGCTTTGCAGATGATCTATCGCATCAATTTGGAAATGCAAGTGGCATGGCTCCTCGTGCTCAGTAAGATCATTGCCCTCTGCTTTATAAAGGTGGATATGGTTAATTCCCCCAAACTAATATAATAAAGTGTTTCATCAGCGTTGCTGTCTATAAAGCTCTTTACAAAAGCTTTGGAGGTTTTGCTGCTGATGTAGTGGCTGCGATAGATCAGGTAACGTTCTGCACTTCTGCCATTGAGCTTCCTATAATGTGTTGGTTTAAGCACAAGACACTGTTTCATCGCAAAATATAACCTTTCGGTGAAGATACAAAATAGCAATAATCATCTAATGATAGTATCTTCTTATTTACCCATCTGATTGTTAGGTTATCAATCTGCATGTCTAATTTACAATAATAGGTCTAAATATGAGACTACGCATGTCATTGTTAACTCTCTCCATAAAACATATGTAGCCTATTGTGTACATGTTGAGCAGGAAGTCATGTTAGCAATAGATTGATCGCATTATGATGAAAGAGATGAACTGGAATAAGATGCAGATAGGATGCTAGAAATTGTTATGTACTGTTGTTGCATTTTTGTTAGTTCTTTCTTTAGATTCAATAATTGCTGCATATGGGAGCAGTCCCTTGGTTGGATGTATTCTTAGTCTTAACAAAAATGCATTAAAAAAAGTAATACAAATCACGCCATGAGAATCATGCAGTATTATTTTCCTGGATATTTTTCTTATTTTTTAAGATTTGTCATTACAGGCATACAGCATCCATTGCAGCTGGTAATCATGGAATTCCTGTTGTTGTGGCTGGGCATCAATTTGGAAATGCAAGTGGCATGGCTCCTCGTGCTCAGTAAGATCATTGCCCTCTGCTTTATAAAGGTGGATATGGTTAATTCCCCCAAACTAATATAATAAAGTGTTTCATCAGCGTTGCTGTCTATAAAGCTCTTTACAAAAGCTTTGGAGGTTTTGCTGCTGATGTAGTGGCTGCGATAGATCAGGTAACGTTCTGCACTTCTGCCATTGAGCTTCCTATAATGTGTTGGTTTAAGCACAAGACACTGTTTCATCGCAAAATATAACCTTTCGGTGAAGATACAAAATAGCAATAATCATCTAATGACTTATTCTAGTTACTTAGGTATGAGACAATACTACCTGAAAAAGGACAAATCTGTATCTAGAGTTCAAGCAGCGTGTCTGACCATGTTTATGAATATGTCAACTAAAAGTCTAACATGTTTTCGATAAATATTTATGTCGAAGTTCCCACAGTATCTTGAAAAGTTTCAATGGTGTATCCTTATAAAGACCTTGCATCCCACTACAAACATATCTCTACATTGTGTTTGCAGGCAGCTGAAGATAATGTTGACATCATAAGCTTATCCATTACTCCTAATCGAAGGCCTCCTGGACTGGCTACATTCTTCAATCCAATAGACATGGCACTTCTCTCAGCTGTAAAAGCTGGCATATTTGTGGTGCAAGCCGCTGGAAACACTGGCCCTTCCGCTAAGAGCATGTCTTCCTACAGTCCTTGGATATTTACTGTAGGAGCTTCTGCACATGACAGGGTATATAACAACTATGTTGTACTTGGCAACAATTTGACCATTCAAGGAGTTGGGCTTGCTCGTAAGTTCCTCCGAATTGTTTCCTGTACGTACATAGTTACATTTATATAATTGTAACTTGTGCTGGTTAATTGTACATACAGCTGGGACGGATGGTGATTGCATGTACACTCTAGTTGCTGCACCTCATGCGCTGAAAAACAATACAGCCAGTCCTACTGAATTGTCACTTGGGGAGTGCCAAGATCCGAGTCGCCTAGATGTAGATTTGATAAGAGGAAAGATACTAGTGTGCAGCTATTCTATAAGATTTGTACTTGGTCTTTCTTCAGTTAAACAAGCTTTAGATACAGCCAATAATGTCAGTGCTGCAGGAGTTATATTTTATTTAGACCCATTTGTTCTTGGCTTCCAGTTGAACCCAACCCCAATGCGCATGCCTGGACTTATAATTCCATCAACTGACGACTCTAAGGTAGGGCAGTCGAGAGCACAGCCCAATTATTCTTACTGTTTCTTTCTTCCTTTCCTGTGATTTTTTGGTTTTACTGAAGATGGCTCAGCCGGGAGCCTGGTGCCCTGGTCATCCATTGTATCCAGTTTCTTGAATTTTGTTCACTTTTGTTCAAACCTCTTCCAGCAATTGGTGTGGTAAAGCTTTATTATCAAACTTCATGTTGATTTTCGTGTGATCTTGAGACATTACAAACAGAAGATAGTTGATACAGAACCATTATGTTCTTGATGTTTTGAGCCAAAACTTGTATGTGCAATGCCTTTTCCTGTGCTAACTAATTGTAACGCAATATTGCAGGTATTTCTCACTTACTACAATGACTCGCTAGTGAGAGATGAGACATCAGGCCAAATTGTCAGCTTTGGCGGAGTTGCGAAAATATTAGGGGGTCTAAATCCAAACTATGGAAATTCTGCACCGAAAGTCATGTTCTATTCTGCTAGGGGTCCTGACCCTGAGGACAACTCACTTTCTAATGCTGATATCTTGAAACCAAATCTGGTAGCACCTGGAAGTTCCATTTGGGGTGCTTGGAGTTCACTTGGATTGGATTCTGCTGAATTTGCTGGTAATTTGAAAAATTATCTTCTTTACAGCCCTTTTCTTATCTTTCCTGGATGTTCCATGAAATGTGAAGATTTAAACAGTTTATGTCTTTAACCTTGTTGAAATGGCACACTTTTTCCAAGGCGAGGAAGGGTACACAGTAATGTTGAAAGAAAGGGCCAGATATTGACTAATTAATTTTGCAAAAATAAAAAGGATGATAGGAGGTTCAGATGATTAGATGACTATTGTTGCTGGCCTTCTTAAATTTTTTAGGCACACCCAAAAAGGGATTTGTGCAAGTACTGTTCAATTTTGCCATTAAAGCCTGTAAAAGAAACTTGCCTGCCTTTGCATTAGAGTCCAACATTATAGCTTTTTCTTTCTGTGATAAAACCTGTCTAAATCTTGTTTGTTTTCTGATGTACTCTTTTAGGTGAAAGTTTTGCAATGCTCTCGGGCACAAGTATGGCGGCACCCCATGTTGCTGGCCTTGCTGCTCTAGTCAAGCAGAAGTTTCCTTCCTTTAGCCCAGCAGCTATAGCTTCTGCATTGTCTACAACTACAACTCTTAATGACAGGCAAGGGAAACCAATCATGGCACAGCGAACATACAGCAACCCAGACTCAACACAATCTCCTGCTACAGCTTTTGATATGGGGAATGGCTTTGTCAATGCTACTGCTGCTTTAGACCCGGGGATCATATTTGATTGCGGTAAGTTCTACACTTATATGATTATTTCCATTCTGGTCATGTTACCACATTATCTTGACTTGAGCCTAGCTGTGGCAAAATCAGCACTAGTTTCCTCCTCCGAAGTGGTTTGTTTCCGATTACTTGCAAAAGCAATTTTGTTTCTGACCAACAATCTGTATGGCTAACGTATAAATTATTCCTTCTAAAAAATTACAGGTTACAACGATTTCTTCTCCTTTCTCTGTGGCATTAACGGGTCTGGCCCAGTAGTGACAAACTACACAGGAAACAGCTGCACAGCCTCCACCATGACAGGAGCAGATCTAAACCTACCCTCAATCACAATAGCCGTGCTCAACCAGACAAGAACCATAACTAGAACGGTGACTAATGTGGCGGCTGACGAGAGCTACACAGTCAGTTACAGCGCCCCTTATGGAACCGTGGCCTCCGTGGCACCGACACAGTTTGTCATTCCAAGTGGGCAGAAGCAGCTCGTGACCTTCGTCATAAACGCCACCATGAACAGCTCTACCGCGAGCTTCGGGAGCGTTGGGTTCTACGGTGACAAAGGCCACCGGGCGATCATCCCGTTCTCGGTGATCTCCAAGATTGTATACAGTTCCTGATGACTGACGAGCTGAGCTGATGATGCAAACCAGGGCCCTAACTATCCAGCATATGCAGTGACCGACTTGACTGCGGGTGGCGCGCAGCTTACCTTGACTAGGGATTTTTTGTTGGTTGTGGTGTGTACATTCTAAAGCATGTTTGATGTAAGTAGCTGAGTGATTAACTAGTAACTGTAAAAAGAATGTACCAGGGCAACCTATTGCCGTGAATGGGGAAATCCTTTTGCAACAGAATGTTAAATAGCATTCTGCTGGCGTTTGAGTTTATTGAATGATGTTTGTGAGATATATATGAACCGTCAAACCCTCAGTTGCTGCAGAATGGATGGCGAATGAGAACGAGCCGTAGCTCAGTTGGCAAGCGGTGCCGGTGTGCACGCTGGTGTCTCACCGGGGCATGCCCCCAGAAATAAAATCTACTGCCTCTCTTGCGTGGAATACGTATATGAACAGATGAGAGGCTTCAAAAAAGAATGGATGGCCAATCCTGAGACTTCCCGACATGACTTTCGGGCTGGGATCCTGGCCAGATTTTAATACTAGAGTCTCTACCACTAACAACTGACACCAACGGGGTGGTGGCGCAGTTGGCTAGCGCGTAGGTCTCATAGCTGTTGAGTAATCCTGAGGTCGAGAGTTCGAGCCTCTCTCACCCCAAATAATGTGCCATGTGATGATGAAGCGCTCTGATGACATCATGGGTCGTCACAACCATCTGATTTCCAGATGACAAGGAGCTTAGCTGAGCTTGGCCTTTTTTTTTGAAGTTTCCTTTTTTCTTTTTTTCCAAATCAGAATCGGTTCCCTCTTCGTTATCCTGAGCCCCTCGACCTCCAAAGCCCCTAACCAAAAACCTCGTCGCCCGGCACCCACTCCTGCCGCACCGGCGCCTGCCGCCGCACGCGGTATCCGAGGAGCGGCTACCATGGCGTCCTGCTCCCACTCCTGCCGGCTCTTCCCAGGTAGTAGCCTCTTGCTCCCCGTTTCAATTTCGCGCGCACAGCTTTCCTCGCGTCTCGTCAGTCGTCACAATTCACCATCTCTGCCGTGAAACAACACAGGCATTTCGCCGGCGGCGGTTGCCGGTCCCGTCTCCGCGCCGGCTTCGGCGCGCTCCTGCAAGCCCTCCGTAACTGCCTGAACGCCTCATCAAAACAGTTCAATTTCGCCTTCTCATTTTGCTCTCCGTGTCTGAATCATGCTCATTTTGTGCGTGCGTGCGCAGAAGGTGTTTGCTGGTTTGCTTCACCGGAGGAGGCCGTTGCTCTTGGGGGCGCGACGGGCCAGGATCAGGTGCGTCAAGGACGACTCGCTCCATTTCGACCCGTCGAAGATCGAACCGCCGCCGTACTCCAGCTACTTGGATTCCACGTCAGGCCAGCTCGAGCCGGCGTCCGGCGCCCGAGCGAGCATACCTGGGAAGGAGTACTGGCCGGAGGGCACTGCGGCCCGCGTTCGGGCCGCGCGTGCGCCTGCGCCGGCTGGGGAGTCGGCTGGAGCGCCTTCGTTTGGCACGAAGCCCGGGAGCAGGAGGAGAGGGTACATGGGGCAGGTAACGTCAGCGTCAGGAACGGAGGGTGCCCAGTCCGACGACGGCAAGGATGATGGTGAGCCTGTTGTGGCCATTGTAGACTCTGGGGATGATGCGTCGGAGGAGCCAAAGGATTTGGCGGATGACTATGTCATTTATGAGACACCGGAGGAAGAGGAGTTGAGTGAGTATGACATGGACAAGATGATGGGGCATCCGCATCCGTTCATTGACCCGGCAAAGGCCATGTCACTAGGGGAGCCCAAAACCAGTGAAGAGCTCTGGTGGAACTGGAGGAGGAAATCTCAGAAGGAGGAAATGTGGTCAAGATGGCAGAGGAGACGTCCTGATGTTGACACGGTAAGTTTCTTGCTTAATCGTACTTGGTAAATTGGAGGCAGTGATGTTTCCTTTTATTGGGACTGTAATATACGATACTCCATACACTGATACACAGTAGAGGTACTTGTGTACTGCAAATATTCTCCTGCTGCTGTACTATTGGGTATTGGCAATGCTACTCTCTAGTATTTCTATGCCTCATTCAGAGTTCAAATAGACCAGGTGCTGACAGAACCTCCTATGGTCATTCAGTGTCATGTTACTTGTGATGTATGTGCTAAAGAAGCTAGCCAAGTATAGTGCTAATTACTATTGAGTGTAAGTGACCATGTTGGCAATTGTCTTTTGGGTCTTCAGTTCTTCTAGCATGTACTGTGAACATTAGAAGAGTGCCATAGATGTAAGGTTGATGCTTGTGCTTATGGCATTGGCATCCGTGCATGTTTATCGATGTGCAGGATTTGTCTGTCTGTATTGTGGGACAGGTTGAGTCTTTGCACTTTTCTTCTTTATCTTGATTGGTGTTTCAACCAACTTATGTTTCCATGACAGATTTCAGCTTCAGTCCACATTGTAAGTTGTAACGTATGTTCTGTCATTTTAGGTTTTTGCAAAGGCAATGGCGGAGACTGGGCAAATAAAAATTTTTGGGGACCATCCTTCACTGACAGAAGCTGCTCTTGCAAAGACAAGAAGACATTTGTACAAAGAGGAAAGGTTGACTTACAGCCATATAATACTGGAACTATTTGATTATATGTTAGTGTAGTACATCTTTCTCAGATGATTTTAGAAGACTTATGCACACCTTGTCTCAATTGCTAATTTCCTCCAGAGCATTTGAGTTGGTAGTACCACTACACTGTGCATGGTCTCATTGTTTAAGCTTTCCAAAACATATTTAACTGCTACTAATTTTCACCTTCTTTGATTTATATAACATACTACAAAGATGTGGAGACTGACTTAGATGTGCCTAATTTATTACTGCCCGCAGGTTGGGCATTACATTCTTATAGATATTGCATCAGGAATATGCTGAGGAGCAATTTTCTGTGATTCAACATGGCTACCATACCTGATAACATTTCTTGCATTTGATATGGAATAAAAACAGGTTAGAAGCAGAGCAAAGGAGACTAGAAGAAATAGGGCCGATAGCATACTACTCAGAATGGGTTGAGGCTTATAAAAACAAGGATACATCACGTGAGGCCATACAGAAGCACTTTGAGGAGACTGGTGAAGATGAGAATGCTCAACTTATAAAAATGTTTCAACACCAAACTGCTGGGGAATACCGTATCATGATGGGCACTGATGTGCGTATTCAGCGAGATCCTTTGGCCATGAGGATGCGGGAAGACCAGATCAAACAGAGTATTTCTTTGCTAAAATCCTCCTCCATTTTGTGCCTTGTGAACATCTTTGAAGTCCTTTTTTGTCGCTGCTGGATAATTGTGTGTTGTTCGTCTTACAATCTTTGTTTATCCCTCCAAAGAGACGTTCTGTTTTAGTATGGTACTATGTGGACTGCAAATTACTAGGAATAATTACATAATATGATTAGAAGCTAAGTATCAACAACCAGTCATACACCTCTGAGGTATGTCTGTACTGCAGAACCTTCTGGGTAATTTCTATGATCCCATTCGCTGATTTGAGTTTGCATTTCTTGAACAACTGTGCTTCTTTTTGTTGTATATGACAAGGTATCATTTGGGTGGCCACCTTAAAGTTAATAAACTCTGACAAATTGAAAGAACATATGTTTTGAATATGAAGCTTTAGTTAATACACTGTATTGGGGCATATACTTACCAGGACTTAAGTTCCATATTTTAATGTGCAGTTTGGGGCGGTGATCCTGTCTATCCAACAATTAATTATGTTCAGGATCCTGAACAAGTGATTGACTACAGAGGTCCAGAATTTCATGAGCCTACCCCTGAAGTTGTACCTTACCTGATGGAGGTATCAGATAGCACTACAACTAAACTCATATTGTTTGCACTTTGCAAGCTAAGATCTACCAGATCCATGTTTATAACACTATCACTTAGCTAAACCATAACCATAACCAGAAGCATGACCTTTGCTTTTAAGTGCATTTAGTATTATGAATTTGGCTAGAAAGAATGCCAATCCACTGTCGCTAACAGGAGTCAAACTCTTACTTGATATCTTTCTTTCCCCCACTCAGCATGGGATAATGATCACAAAGGAAGAGCTGTATGCACGTCTGAATGAAGAGAGAGATGACGTCAATCAAGACATAACGGTATCGTCCATAAACTATCCTTTTAATTTCAACTGATAGAGTGTTCAGGTAGGGCTAATGCTGCTTTACATATCTAATTTATGATGGCAGTATATTCCTGAAGTCAAAGATCCTATGGCTACTGCTGTTGATATAGGAGATCATTCTGTAAGTGCATATTCTAAACATTTCATTTTTTTCCTAAGAAAATGTTGCCAAAGATTCTCAAGCCATTTATCCTATACAGAAAACGTAAATGGATTATGAAAGCTTATGCATTTAAAATGCTGCTTGTTTCACTTGTTTTCTACTTTTGAACAGTACAATGAAGACAGTGATGATGAGGACGAGGATGTCAACAAAGGTGCTGCACAGCCTGAATCACTGGAGGTACCTTACCATCACAGATGTATCTTTGCAGGCTCTTTTTGGGGCAACAATACGGGAATCTCAGTTCACAAATTTTCTTATGGGAGGTGAAATGTGGCCTTTCTCATAGATTGTAGCACCAATATAGTGGGTGATTGCCAAAAGAAGAAAGTGGATTATTGGTTACTTCTCGGAACCTATCGTTTCTTTAAACCTTTTTCTCTACAAATAGGACGAGGAAGATGATGGGGACGATGCTGAGGAAGGAGAAGAGAAAGTGAACCAGAATTGGAGTGTTCTAAAGTCTACTGGGCAGGCTGAAAAGCCAAAGGTACATATGATATATTATGTTTTCTGGTCAGAGAAAAATAATGAAGGAATCTTTGAGCATTCACAAATACAGCAACCAGTTACTTTGTTGTTGGTCTATACTGGTTAGGCATGTGGAGATTATGCAACACATATACATGCTCTATTAATATATTATCCTGTATCTTTTGTAGTCTTTCTTGATGGATACACTAGTACCAAAATAATATGCTTGCTCCTTTCTGCCTTGCAGGAAAAAACCAAGAAAAGTGAACTGTCACTAAAAGAAGCCATCGATGATTCTGAGAACCTAACTGACTTTCTTATGGATTTTGAAGAAGATGAGTAACACTCTGGGCATTTTGCTATTCTGCATCACACGGTGAGTAAAAAGTGAAGCATACAAAAGTACCATTTACTATTACAATTTTATAACTTTCTGGAACAAATAATGCTACTTTTCTCCAGAAAATCCTTAGCTCAACCCACTCGGTATACTTCATTAATTTGCTTGAGTTTAAATTCTACACAATAGTACAAAATTACAAGTAATTTGACAGTAATATATAATTCTAAAACTGTTGTGAGGACTGGAGGAATGAAAGGAAGCACTGGTTGAATAGTCCCTTAATCATATTTGTGATTCTTCCCAAGGCTTGAAGCTGCACCTCTAATTAGCCTGAGGGATTCCACAAAGTCATCAAGCAGCTCATGAGAATCTGGAAATTGTGCCTCGTCCACCGATAGATTTACCATCATAGTGTTAACATAACTTTGAAAATTTACTGTTAGGGCCTGCACAAATAAGGCAAACAAAAATAGAAGTTTAGATTAACTTGTCTTAGACATCTCTTACCCAGACTCGATTGACCATAAAGTGCATGAGTTTTTAAGGACACTTGTTTATCCTAAATGACCATTTGTTACTCTTGTAAGTGATCATCTGTTACTTGTTACTGTACTTCACACTGTACATATATGAGCATATCTAGAGTTAAAATCCATTCACAAGTAGATGCCTGCGAATATATTGTTATATTGTCAATGAACTTGTCCTAGCACTGCTAATGATTAGTACCGATGCTTCTTTAAAACTCGAGGATGTGACAAGTTCTTGCATTTAATAAATGCCATTGCAAAATTAGGTTCTCGAGTACTTACTTCTGGAGGCCCATATCCGCTAGGTGCAATGAAGACAACCGGATGTCCACAAAACTCTACCTGCTCAACTGGACCAATCATGTTGGAGAACGATATAGTTGTATGAGAGATCATACGATGGAAGATAGCTCCAGCTACCTGTTTTGATTCGCATGTTGCAGTGCTATCAGAAACAAGAAACGCAGATAGAACATTCTGGCGCTGATGCTGAAAAATTGACAACCATCTGCATGCTCATAAAGAAACTAGGGGTATGACAGGGCCACCTGTCTGGACCGTGCTAACTTTCTCTAGATAACGAATAGGTTGTTGAGAATCAAGCATTCGTTATTAATATGAGCTTAGCCATTTGGATGTTAGAACTATGTTAGCCTGGTTGCACCGTAAATAAGATGTTTCAACCAGGCTTCAGTTGCCTTGTTTTTTTTTCCTTGCTGAGAAATTTATCAGTTAGTAACCAGTGTTTTGTCCGTATGAAATTATCTGATCACATCAGTTACCATTTACCAATGTTCTGGCGGTACAAAAACAAGTATCAAGCTGGCAATATGTACCTTGAGTCCAAATATTTTGAGTATAAATTCTGCAGCTAAATGAGTGAAAACCACTTCCAACGAGCTCTTTTTCCTATCCACAATCTTCTTGGCCTTGCGAACATACTGTAACGGATCATCGTGCAAGCCGATGTGGAACGGAAGGATGATGAAGCCAAGCTCATTCCCCCATTTCACGTCGCTTTCCTTGCCGGACCGTATCATATTAACGCATGCCTGCTCGAGATCAGAATTATCATCATTTTTTTTACTCCATAAAGTTATGGTAGATAGGTGGAAATCTGTTTGGTCATGCGTCCAGTTAAGATCTTACTTGCAAGCTGCTAGTTGGCCTTAAATTGACTAGTAGCATAGATCGCACACGGATCTCCTTGCTGGTGTCAGCGTCACCTGAAGTAGCAATAACGAAACAGTTAGAGCAGCAATCTGGTCGGAACATAGAATTGCCGTACGTTTGCCAACCATCACCTGTTTTCCGGAAGTAGTATCGTGACAGGGCAGCGTAGGTCACCCCAACCAACACATCGTTCACTGTCTGTGCAGTTCAATCATATTGTAGTCCAGTTCAGTCCAATTTTTTTTTAAAAAAAACAGACAGAGAGAGACTAGCATGTAAATATGGAACATATATAGAAGAGCTCCTACGCAGTTCATGGCGTTCTTGACGAACTTGACGTCGTCGAGGCTGAGTCCCCGGTGCACGAGGCGCTTGCGCTGGTGCGGCTCGAGGTTGACGCGCTTGAACAGCGTGCGCGGGTCTCTGAGGAAGAGGATCGTGGCGAAGAAGGCCACGACGTCCACGACGGTGTGCCAGGCCAGCACGACGAACGACCATGCCCAGGCCGCGAACGCCATGGCGCCCGCGGACACCGGCGGCCGCGGCGTCTCCCAGATCGCCCCCGTGCGCGCGGGCGGCGGCGGCATGGCCGGCAGCCTCGCCGGGTCGGCGGCGCTCCGCGTGCAGGACATGAGGAGCGTGAGCAGCGACATGCCGTCGCCGAGCGAGTGGTGCACGCGGATCGCCGCGGTGGCGGCGGCCTCGGAGGTCGGGAAGTCGAGGATGTGGAACTCCCAGAGCGGGCGCGACTCGTCCATGGGCAGCGTCGACAGCGTCGCCACGTAGTCCTCCACCGCCCTGTCCGGGTCGCGCGCCACCGCCGCCGCGTCCAACTCCGGGCAGATGATGTGGTCGTCCAGGTTCACCTCCGTCGCCACCCACCGCGGGATGCGGTCCTTGGACGCGTCCTTCACCTAGCCACAACAGCAACACCGTACCCACGATGAGAACGAACGAGACCTCTGGCTAGTTAGCTAGCTCTGCAGCAGTACGTGTCGTGACACCTGCTACGGTGTCGGTGTGGTGTGGCTATGCTACGTGTGCAGCAGCGTGCGTACGTACTTGGATGCTGCGGAAGCGCGGGTAGCGCGCGAGCTGGGCCTCGATGCCGGCGCGGGCGGCGGGGAGGTTGACGGGCGTGGCGATCCCGATCACGACGACGATGTAGAAGTCCTCCACGAGCCTGGCGGAGGGGCTCACGGGC
>OAMR01000047.1:3599274-3625821 GCA_900205405.1 Echinochloa crus-galli
GTTTCCTGTGACTGTGAGTTGCGAGAAGAACCCGTCACGTAGCAATGTAGCATCTCACTGATCGACCCCGGCCGCGAGCGTAGCACTCTAGCAGTGGAGTGTACTCCACGCAAATCCGTCGTCTGATCGTATCGGCCGGACGGCCAGCCAGCCTAATGAATCGGCACCAAGCTAATCTCCTGAGCCTCTGGCCTCTGGGCCAGACGAGAGGGACGGCGAGTTAGGCCAGTCTCAGTGGGCGTTTCATGCGAGTTTCATGACATTAAATGTGCTGATGTGGTAGAGGAGAGAGAGGGAAGAGTTTTATGGAATGTGAGAGGAGTTTCATCATGAAACTCATTTGGCACGGTTTCATAGATTTTGGTTTAGGTAACCGTGTGATGAAATACTGCACTGAGACGCCTTAAGAGCGGCCGTCGCGGGTCACGCAACACCAGCGCGGACGACGACGGCCTCGTCCGGCGATGATTAGGGGTTTATGGCTGTCAGGGCACCCGCAGTGGTTGCAGTAAGGAGCTCTTTATAACTCTGGACATGGAAAGCACTATAGATAAGCCCTTTAACGGATGAGCTGTTAACACCTCTATAGTTTGTGGGTCCCGTGTATCAGGATTTTTAATCACTCTTTCTCTCTCCTCGGGTTCCATCTCCCTCACGGCTTCATCTCTCGCGCGGTCGCGGGTCGGCGGCACCGCTCCGGCCTCCGGCCACCTGCGTCGGCTCTCCTCCGCTCGGCTCCATTGCAGTTTCGGCTCTTGTCCTGCTGCCAACATGGCCGTGGAGCTTCACCTTCTCCGTCGTCAAATGCCCAAGCCGCGACTCCAGTGCGTGCCCAACCTCCCCTTTCGGTGGAGCCGGCGGCGCCGTGTCCAAGCTCGGCCTCCGCTGCGCCGCCGAGCACGGATGGACTCGCCCCCACCTCTGCAACGTCGGTGACTGTGGGTCGGTGCTGGCCTCGCGTCGTGCTGGCTGCCGAACTCCGCGCTGTCAAGCTCGCCGGAGGCCATGCCCTGCCTATGCCCCAAGCACCGTACCGGCGGGCGCCCTTGCGCCTCACCCACGGCAGGAGGCTGCGCGAGGTCTCGCCCCACGCGCGGCAACCGCGCTCTGTGCCGGCGCCCGGCAGCCCATGTCGGCGATGAGTTTCCGCTCGGCTCGCCGGATACTGGACGCCGGACCGTCGGTGGAGCTCAGAGGCGGAGTGAGACTGTGAGAGCGAGCCGGAGGGAGCAAACCGAGAGAAAAGAGCGTGGTGGGTCCCGCACAGCATGGGGACGCGCGCTGGCGACTCTCGCCAGGCCTAGCGGCAACGTCTTCTCTCTCCTGGTTCCTCTCTCCTACGTGGATGGCTTATCGAGAGCCTATCGCCCCCGTTGCGGCTGCCCTCAGGGACACGTACGTACACGTACGCCCTCCGCTGGAGCTACACGGGCGCGCGATTTCCGTGATTAGTTGAGCTGTCGAGATCGGTTCACGTGAACCGGGACGAGTCCAAAGCCGGAAAGCCCCCAGCCAGAGCGAAGGCGGCATTCGTTTGGGGTTTTGGACCTGTGAGCGCGACCTGCACGACGGTGCTGCAGATGTCCGGGAGGAGCCAGCAGGCCCAGCACTATTGGCAGAGGGGCAGACTGTTCTATCCAGTTTCGCGTCAGATGCCAAAGGCTGTGTTTAGTTCCGGTGTAGGAGAAAGTTTGGAAAAAATGTTACATCGGACAGTTTGTTTGTGGTAAATATTGTCCTATCATGACCTAACTATGCTCAAAAGATTCGTCTCGTCGTGTACATCAAAACCATGCAATTAGTTTTTTTATTTACCCACGTTTAGTGTTCCATGTATGAGGAGAGATATTTGATGTGATAGGTGGATAGTGATGTTTGGAGAGAGAATTTTGGGAATTTTGGTGATGGGACGGGGAACTAAACACAGCCATAGTTTGGTTTAGCCCAAGTAGCGTGCGTAAATCTTGTGAGCTATCGGCTGTGTTTCTTTCCACCTCGGAAAAAAAATCCAAAGGGAATCTTGCATGCATGAGGTACTAAATGAAGTCTATTTGCAAAACCCGTTTAGAGATGAGTGCAACTTTGCGCGACGAATCTAATGAACCCAATTAATCCTTGTTTTGCTACAGTAATCATTCAGTTCAATGTTGTGAAGGTAGTTTTGTAAACTGACTTTATTTAATACCCTTAATTATTGGTCAAAGGGTGTGGAATATTTTTCCACCCAATTGAAGAAAAATTGATTGATTCCAGTACATGTGACCCAAACGCCAAGGTAACCAGTGGTCGTGCCAGGGGATAACCTAATCCAGCACATGTGTCGGAAGAACAAGACTACCCAAAATGTCATGGCTGTTTGTGACTTTGATATGTGTTTCACATTTGTCCTTGCTGGGTGGCCTGGGTCCGTGCATGACATGACCGTTTTGCGCGATGCAATGTCAAGATTTAGAGAAAAGTTTCCAATGCCTCCAAGAAGTACCACAACTTGCTGTTTTTATCCTTTTTTCTAATTTGGGCACCGCCAACTTATAGGTACTGCTTGCTGTAGGGAAGTACTACCTGGTGGACTCGGGGTACGCAAACCGGACGGGCTTTCTCACTCCTTACCGGCAGACCATGTACCACATCCAAGAATTTCAAAACGCCGCCGGACAACCTAGAGGTATGAAGGAGACGTTCAACTATGCACATTCATCTCTTAGAAATGTCATAGAAAGAGCGTTTGGAGTGTTGAAAATGAAGTGGCGCATATTGTTGGCAATCCCGGCCTACCATCAGGAAGCACAGACAAATATAATCATGGCGTGTATGGCGTTGCACAACTTCATTAGACAGCAAGGTGGATTTGACCCTGACTTTGTTGTAGTTGAGAACAACCTGAACTACGTTCCCACTGAAGCTGGTTTCAATCAGCCTTCAACATCAGCAGCACCGGAAGGTCATGACTTGGCAAGAATGAATGCATTTCGAGATGAGTTGGCTCTACGCTTGTACACTAGGTATAATTCCTGAGTGCGGGAGTATAAATGATGAGGATCTGTACGAAATTGTATTTGTACTTGAGTGTGTAGGAAATTTCGGTGGACTTGATAATAAGTGCTGAGGCCATGTGGGTCCTCAAGGTGTAGACAATATTTCGATGTGTTTGCTGTAGTGATTGGACAATAACAATGTATGTTGATTGAGTTAATGTCATTCAGTAATTGTTGCTGTTGTCATTAGTTGTGTATATGTATTGAACAGATTGCTGATTGGAGGGTTGAAGATGGAGCATGGTACCAGGCCGGCCGTCATGTAAGTGACAATTTCGGCTACTTCCATGGTGTACATGAACCCAATAAGTGTGTTTTGATAAGCTGATGGTCTGTTATCCCAAGTAATTACGTGTGCATGATACCTGTATGTCTCCTGCTTAGTGTTTCAAAGAAGTTTTGATGCTGCCTTGCTGTCTCATTTCAGGCTGAAGCGCTCTCGGAAATTGCCGGCTCCTCATGAGGTTGTTGTCTCTGCCCTCTTTTACTTTCCCTCATCTATGATTAAAGGTGCTTCATCTTGGTTACTAATAAATCGATGGCAATCAATTCATTTCCCTATGTCCTTGGAATATGTTTTGTTTCCTATGTGCTTGTGGATGTGCTGTGGTTGGAATATGTTTTGTTTCCACTCTTTTACTTTACTGATCAATGATTAAAGGTGCTTAATCTTGGTTACCAAGTTGTGCTAGCAATCTGTTCATTTGCCTATGTGCTTGGAATTTTTTTGTTCCCTATGTGCTTGTGGCTGTGATGTGGTTCTGGACATGCTGTGCATGTCCATGTGCTGTGCATTTGGATCTATCGACTCTGGTTGTGCATGTGCTGACGTGCTGTGCATGTGGATCTCTTGGCTGTGGCTGTGCTGTGCATGTGGATGTCCTGTGCATGTGGTTGTGCTGTGCATGTGGTTGTGCTGTGGTGAACATCTTGGGCTTCCAAAATGTACATGTCCTCCTATCTGTGCACCTCCGTAGCTATCTGTTCGGCCCATGCAGCTGGTGCATCGGAACATGCATGCTGCATGCACATTTGCATGGTCCAACGGGTGCTGCATGCACATTTGCATGGCCAAGACATGTATTAATGACTGTGTGAACGCATAGTTGGCAGCAGCTTGGGTAGCGCCTGCCACCGACGGATTCTGCCTCCAACAGTGTCTTGACATTCCTAAATTCTGCACATCCTGCCACCAACAGTACCTCTCAGAAATTTGGGCATCCAAATTTTGCATCTAAACGCGGCCTTGGTATCTTTCAGCAGTCGAGTCAAACAGAAGGCGAAATGCAGTGACACGTTGTCCTGTAGTAGCTGGTCAATGACTCAGTGATATACAGTACATTACTACAGTAGATGCTTACCCTGGTGACCTGATGGTCATCAGAATTTTGCGTGCATTACTGTAGTGTCGGCACAAGCAGAATTTCGCGTTACAATGTCGTGCGAAAAAAGCAACCAACCTAGCTAGTGCACACGCATAAAAACGACATCCACGGAAGCACGTACTCAAACAAGGATGAATGATGTTGCCTAAACATTTATTACTATTAAATTAAAGATAAACACCACGAATGAAGCAACTACGGTATACACTTTGGATCGGAACGGCCGTTGGCGTACGGCGGCTGTATCGAATCAAGGCCGGGTAGTATTTGCGGTGAACTATACGGGTGTCATCGGTAGCTCGTGTGTATCAATCATCCCTCATTCACTCGGAGGCTGAAGAGAATTAATCGACGGCGTTCGACCGAGAGGGCTCCGGTCGTTTGGCCATTAATTGGGCGAGCAGCTGCCAGCGCTTTTATGGCGTGATTAGGATCCGCGACTCCGTGCCGTACGCCTGCGGTTCATGGCCCGGTCGTGTGTAGTGTAGGTGGCAACAAGTGTTTCTTTCTTGTTCCATCCTCTCTTCAATGGCGCCCGATCTAATCCCAATTGCTCGCTTCTCTTGGTGGCAAGTTGGCTGTTGGCAGCAGCAGCATCAGGGGACCTCATGCAAGGAAGCCGGTTGCATTGCAAAGCCATGCCCACTGCGCATAAGCCATCTCTCCTCCAACTGCTTGGTTTTGGCACGACATCCTAACGTCCCTGCTGGGCCTGGGGGACAGGACAGACTGTCGGCAGTGAACACCGCCACCGTGCATGGCGTGCCGGTGCTGCTGTGGGAGCCCGTCGGGCCTGTGTTCTTGGCAAAGAACATAAGCGCGCGCGGCATATGACTCGGCGTTCAGGTTAATTGCGTGGTATGTTTGCAAGGAGATGAATGATCGAATGCCGCACGTGTTCAACTGAACCGACACGATCCGCTAGGAAGGGCCTCTTGGGTTTCATTCAGGCCGCTGGCGCCACGGCTGTGTTTAGTTTCAAAAAGTGTAGGAGAAAGTTTGGGAAAAATATCACATCGGACACTGTAGTGTACTGTAGCACTTTTCGTTTGTTTGTGGTAAACATTGTCCTATCATGACCTAACTAGGTTCAAAAGATTCGTCTCGTCGTGTACATCAAAACCATGTAATTAGTTTTTTTTATTTACCCGCGTTTAGTGTTCCATGTATGAGGAGAGAGATTTGATGTGATAGGTGGATAGTGATGTTTGGAGAGAGAATTTTGGTGATGAAATGGGGGAACTAAACACAGCCAAAAGCATCTTGGGCTGGAGGCAACACGGCCCTGTTGTCGGACCACATGGAGCACCTAGCTCGCTACAGTTACGGTGGAATGCCTAGGGCTACTGTGGCCGGCCCTATGTGTTGGGCTGATGTGTCGATATGTTGTCACTGTAGCTACAAGAGGCCTAGTCAAGTTAGTCCCATCATATCCATTGAGCAGCCCAAGTTAGTCAATAGTCTCTATTGAGTGGCCTCAGGTAGTCAGGTGTGCGTCTGGTCCAGCTACACTTCTATGTTTAAACAACCATGAGAGGGCCAACTAATAATAAATAAATTATAAGGGGTGCTTTTCCGTACGGTAAACCAAGCATAGAGGCGCGTAAGCCCATATCCATGAGAAGAAATTGTGTAGTACGTGTGTATGGAGCTTACCAAGCATAGCGGGTGTTTTCTCCTAAAAAAAAAGCATAGGGCGCGTAGGCCGATAGGCCATATATATCCATGTGAAAATTGTGTATATATATGGAAGTTCATTAAGCATACGGCGGCGGCGCACCAAATTACCAAAAGCAGGCGAGGGAGTTGCCAGAGAGACTGAGCGGCGAGGTGTAAAAGATGCATCTCGTAGTGAGAAAAAAACTCGTACTGAGAAAAATTTGCTCACTATTTCCGTTGAAAAATAACCACCCGTACGAAGGGCTACAATACAAAGTACATCATAATTTATAGAGTTTTTATTTAAACCTTGGTGGCTATTGGTTAATGCATGGTTGTTTGGGAGATTTCCCTTCAAAGATAACTATGCATAGAGTAAGATAGTAAACTAGTGCCTATATATATAGGCATTAAAATAGATAAATGACACCACATTTTAAATTATTTTATAGATAGATATTAAACCAAATTGTGGGCCAAATTTGATAATGAGACAAGTACAAGCATTGTATTTCAATCATGAATAACTGTAATAAGAAAAATACGGTGGAGAATCACTTGTCATATATGTCGCAGTTTCACTTTTAAAGTATATCACGTACTTGTGATGTCTCATGTAAGTGCTGCATTTCAATTTGTGCAATATCGTACCTGCATTATGCATGCAATATATAAAAACTCCAAGGTTTCGATCATCTATGATTATTTTTAAACCTTTTTCAATGGAATGAATATAAAAACAATTAGGTTTAGATCATCTATAAAAACTCAAAGTATAAAATGGAGATCATGGCCCTGTTTGTTTCAGCTTATGGCCGATTTTCATGGCTCGATTTTGAGAAATCTAAAAGTCAGATGACTTCCATAATCGATAATCGAGAATTCAGAATCCAACTAATCCAGCCAACTGGGTTTTCGATTATGGATTATGGGAGTTATTTGACTTTTAGATTCTTCAAAATCGAGCATTCAAAATCTGCCATAATCTGAAACAAACATGACCTATATATTGCGCAAATTTATATAAAAACAATATGACAAGTACAATATAAAAGTACATTATTCCATGGCCTACAATATAGAAAAACAACTTATTATAAATAATATAGAAACCATTAGGTTTCAATCATCTGCACGGGTCAAAGATCATGTATTGTAGAATATAATACAACTCTATTTCAAAATATAGATTGTTTGACTTTTTCACCACAAGTTTGACCGCTTGTCTTATTCAAAAAATTTGTGAAAATATAGTCAAATTTAAGGCATTTTTGAAGATTTTTATTAATAAAGCAAGCCACCATAAAAATTTGAATAAAACGATCGGTAAAAGTTAGAATATAAAAAAGTCAAACGATCTGTAATTTGAAATTGAGAAAGTAGCTGACTAGGACGTGGACCAAATCTACGTGGATTTTATTACCTCAGCCACCTAAGTAGATTAGACCCGGATCTCAGTCATTATAGTTGCGAGCCCAGATGAGGCCATCTGCAATGATCTCCATTTTATGGAGCAGCGAAGCAGCTCGATCCTGCACCACCGCCCACGCTTCGCGGACGTGCCGTTCCTCCGTGAGCGTGCTCCCGATGGCGCACCTCAGCATGTAGACGCCTCCCACCTTTGCCGAGCTCATGTACGGCCCCGAGCTCGTCGCGTTCACCTCCTCCAGGAGCCTCCTGTTGAGCTCGTTGGCCGTCTTCTCGCCGCCGAACTTCTCCGGCGACCGGAGCCGGAAGCACACCAGCGCAAACCGCCTCGGCGCCGTCACCTCGAACCTGGCGTCTGCCCTCACCATGCCCTCGAACGCCGCGGCCATGCGGACGTGGCCGCGGATGTGGTCGCGCAGGCCCTCGACGCCGTAGCAACGGAGCACCAGCCAGAGCTTGAGCGCGCGGAACCGCCGCGTCAGCGTCACGGACCAGTCCTTGTAGTCCACGACGTCGTGCCCCTCCGCCGCCGCGTCCTTGAGGATGTACTCCTGCTCGGTGCCCAGCGCCTTCGTGAGCAGTGCCGGCCTCCGCGCCCACAGCGCGCAGCAGTCGGTGTTGGCCAGGAGCCACTTGTGGGCGTTCATGCTGAACGAGTCCACGGCCTCGGCGCCGTCCATGGCGTGCCGGAACTCCGGGCAGACGAGCGCCGAGCCGGCGTACGCCGCGTCCACGTGGACCCACGCGCCGTGCGCCGCCGCGACGGCGCACAGCTCCCGGACGGGGTCCACGGCGGTCGTCTGCGTGGTCCCGATCGTCGCGCACAGGAAGAGCGGGACCAGCCCGGCGTCCGCGTCGGCCTGCATGGCGGCGCGCAGCTCCGCCGGCGAGAGCGCGAACGCGTCGCCGCGGCAGGTGGGGAGCTCGCGGAAGCCGTCGCGGTGGATGCCGGCGATGCGCGCCGCCTTGCGGAAGGCGAAGTGGGTCTGGTCGGAGCAGTAGACGACGAGGTCCCCGATCCTGCGGCTGCCGATCTCGGCGAGCTTCCGGTCCCGCGCGGCGACGAGGGCGCAGAGGATGGCCTCGCACGAGGTGCCCAGGAGCGTGCCGCCGCCGCCGCCGCAGAACAGGAGGCCCTCGGGCAGGTGCAGCGCCTTGCCGAGCCAGTCCACGGCCACCATCTCGAGCTCGGTGGCCGCGGGCGAGGCGGCCCACGTGAAGGGCACGGCGTTGATGCCCGCGGCGAGGGCCTCGCCGAGGGCGCCGACGGTGCTGCTCGACGCCGGGAAGTGCGCGAAGTGGCGCGGGCTCTGCCAGTGCGTCATGCCCGGAAGGACGAGGTCGCGGACGTCGCGCAGCGCCGCGGCGAACGCGCCGGGCTCCGGGCGCGACGGCGCGTCCGCGGGGAGCTGCCGGAGCAGGAAGCCGGGCGTGACGCTGGGGTGCACGGGGTAGTCGCCCATCCTGGCGTAGTAGTCGGCGATGAAGTCGATGACCAGGTGCCCCTGGCGCCTGAACTCTTCGGCATCAAGATGCCGGGCACCATGCAATGGCGGCGCCGTCTCCGTTTCAACCCGAACGGCGCCGACGCCATTGCTGGTGTGGTTGTTGTGGCAGAAGTGCGAGGGTGGCGCCATGTGCGCGGAGACCGGAGAACGTATGCGCATGCACTACCGGATTGGAGCGGGCGAAATGATGCCCAAATTAGCCGGGCTTTTATTGAGCCCGCTCCGGCAATGCGGAGCAGACATCATGCCCGGCCGGAGGGAAGGCTGAGGACCATATGCAGATTTGCCGGTGGCGTAGCTAGGGCTTAACTCCAATACGGGAGTAAAGGAATCGGTTAGCGCTGTTGTTCGAAGGTGGACCGTGGACGCATCGAGAAAGTTTTTATGGAAACGATGCGCCTGATCGAGCTAGCAACACCAAACTCCAAACCACCGGGTTCATGGCCGACTTGTATGCCGGTACGTGTACGGTTCTCCATCGGTGTCCGACATTGATCAGCAATAAACGCGTACTAGCAGAGCCGACCGATCCCGACGTGCGATGGCGTGCTAAATCCAACGTGCACACTGTAACGTACGACCCCTTCGCCGGAGCCCCATGTGCCGGAAGCCTCCTGCGCCCGACGGCCCGAACGGGGATGGGAACGACGTGGCAGCTGTCACGGTCCTCGATCAGCTTCCAACTCCAACCCGACTAGGATGGGAACGGGAGTTCAGGATCGATGAGCAGAAGCCTGTCATGCATTTACAAAGGTTGGTTCGATCTGCTACTCCTATATATGTCAGAGGAAGTCGCACAACTTCATAATCCTGACAGCGTGTAGCGGTAGGAGGGAATGCTCGGTTGCAGTGTCATGTACGTAGTGAATTATTACGCCACAACGGTCGATCAAGGATTCTGGTTCAGAGAAAGAGGATTCATCGAGCAACAGGCACTAGTAATAACGACATGTCAGAAGATTTTTACCCATTTAAAAAGCCCAAATGGAACGGATTCGATCTGATGCCCTAATTACAACTTACAACTAGTAATCATTATGAGCGAATCCATAAGAAGGGACCCATTTTTCCATCGGTTCCGGGGGAAGACTAAAGATCTTGCGCGACCGGTCCGCTAAAAAACTCAAAAGAAAAGGAAGTATCGGTAATCTCTCCATGCTCGTTCCAAGTTCGAAGTATCGTTTGGCCAAAAAAAAGCCGCTTCCTGACACTATTGTTTCTTTATCTAGGATCTATGAGGTTATTACTTAGAATTCTATTTTATACCAGATTCCTTCTTATCTGATAAAAAAGGGTCCCATGATCCCGAGCCGGTCTTATCTGAACGGGGATGAGAACAACGTGGCGGCCTGGTGGGAAGCTGTAATGCTCCTCGATCAACTTCAAACTCCTCCAACCCGACTAGAATGGGAACGGGAATTCAGGATCAATCGGCATCATTCAAGATCGATCGGCGTCAGAATGAAGCATGTCATACATTTACAAAGGGTCTGACGCTGCTCCTTTTGTCATTGAGAAAATATCATGCTATACTCAATAACTATCTCAATCCTACTAATTTCGCTTCACGACATTGTGAATGCATGTAAATAATTATCTATTTTAACGAATAAGACAGGTAGTTACAACTAGAACCGATTCTTCTATCGTACAACTTGGGTGTGACGGCAGGAGGAAATGTTGGGGTGAAGCGTCATGTCGTGAATTATTACTCCAGAACTGTCAATCAAGGATTCTGGTCAGAGAAAGAGGATTCATCGAGCAACAGGCACTAGTAACGGCCATATCAGAAGATTTTTTACCCATTTAAAAAAGCCCAAATGGATCGGATTCGACGATCTGATGCCCTAGTTAAAACTTACAACTAATCATCGATGGATATGGAACATTGAGGTCAACCTGGATACAGCACTGAACTTGCAAGCAAAGTAGTGTTGTCATAGTATAAATAATTCAGCCATGCATCCATCAATCCGTATCCATATGCAAGTGACCGAACACCACGCAAGCTCGAGCTCCAGCAAGATATACCATGTATCTTTTTTACTATATAAAACAGCAAGATACATTTGACAGACAGCACCGGACGCGCAAGGCAATTGAGCACAGCGACCGCTCGCGCGGCTGTTCATACACACAAAGCCAAAAGCCTGCGTGCCAGCGGGACCGAAATCGTTGCAGTGCCGCAATGGTACCGCAAGATACGAGGTGAACACCTGTATACTGAATCCGACTGCCAGCGAGAAACATGCATTTATTCCCGGCGCGTCTGCGTTGCATGAGTCTCGCGGAAAGCAGTAAACACATGCTAGCGACGGTCATCTCCGAACCAGTGATTGGCTAGGATTGAACTTGCAAGCTCTAGGATTTGGGAAAAAATGGAGAGATTGGATAACAACATTGTTGGCTACCTCATCATCTCGCCTACTACTAAATGGAATCCCAGGCAAAAAATTCAACCATGCCAGGGGGTTGCGGCAGGGAGACCCCCTATCGCCGATGCTTTTCATTCTTGCAATCGATCCGCTCCACAAAATAATTGAACTTGCGGCAAATCAGGGGGTTATCAAGCCGGTCCTTCCCCAAGCCGCGAAACTTCGGTGCTCCCTGTATGCCGACGATGCGGCGGTTTTTTCAAACCCGGACAGATTAGAACTACAACACTTGGCGCGATTATTACAGTTCTTTGGGAATTGTTCGGGGCTACGAGTCAACCTGGAAAAAATGGAGATCTTTCTGATCAGATGCAGTGGAGTTAACTTAGAGGTTGCATTGGCAGAATTCCCGGGGAAAATCTGCGCCTTCCCGCGAAAGTACCTCGGCCTCCCTCTCCATGTCCGCAAAATCAGAAAAGTAGACATAACACCTTCATTGACAAGATTGGTGCCAGACTATCAGGATGGAAAGAAAAATTACTCTCATCAGTAGGGCGTGAAACGCTGGTCAAGTCTGTTCTGTCGTCTCAGCCAATATACCATCTCACAGTGTTCCCGGTTCAAAAATGGCTCATCAAACAAATTGACAGATTGAGACGAAGCTTCCTCTGGAAAGGAGAGGAACCAGAAAAGGTTAATGGAGGTCACTGCTTGATCAACTGGCCGACGGTCTGCACACCTAAAGATTTGGGTGGTCTAGGTGTCCTTGACCTAGAAAGACTCGCAAGAGCTCTCCGCCTCAGATGCATGGTGCTGGTTTCGCTGGAAACACGAAGACAGTCCTTGGATAGAAATGGACATCCCATGTGATAAATTTGATAAGGAGCTTTTCCATGCATCAACAATAGTGACAGTAGGAAAAGGGAACAAAGCCAAATTTTGGCACGACTGCTGGATAAATGGACAAGCACCAAAACATAGCGCCAACAGTTTTCAAAAGATCACGCTGGAAGAATTTCACAGTCCAGAAGGCCCTGAACAACCATTTCTGAATCCGCCAGCTCCATGAATTAACCACGGTAGCAGAAATTACGGAATACACATAGCTATGGGAGCAAATTCAGCTACTGCCAAGAGATATAGAGGCGGAGGACACAATTAAGTGGCGATGGACGCAAAGCGGTGAATACAATACAAAAGGCGCCTATCAAATCCAGTTTGCTGGGCGCCTACCACAACCTCAATTTGCACCGATATGGAATGCCCGAACGGAATCTAAATTCCGCTACTTCGCTTGGATCCTGCTACACTGGAAAATCCTAACGGATAATAACCTTGGCAAAAGAGGTTGGACACATGACCCCTTCTGCAGACTATGTAATGCAAGAAACGCCCATTCATCTTTGTAAAAATTGCCAGTTCACTAAGACGGTGTGGAATAAGATAGTAGTTTGGCTGGACCTCCAACACATACCAGGGCCAACCTCAGCATCATCACTCAATGCCTGGTGGAAGAAATCCAGAAGGCGTGTTGCAAAAGAATGGAGAAAGGATTTTAATGGCTTCATCATATACTTTTGGCGGAACATCTGGAAAGAAAGGAATCGGCGTACCTTTAACCAGGAAGCGAAATCAGTCGACGACGTCGCCTTCCTCATAAAAGAGGACATCTTGCAGTTTAGAAGAGCTACGAATGGATCTTTGATTGGCCCTGATTAATCATTCCTTCCTTAGTTGTTTTTTCCTTTTTCCGAGGAGCTTCTCACTGTTGTTTTTTGGCCCGTTTTTCCTTTTCAGTGCCCCCAAGTCGTTTTTCTGTCGTGGTCTCCTTTGCTTTTGATAGGAGGGGGGTTTTAGTGCAGTTGCTGCAGTTGTTGTATGGTCTTTTATTTCTCTCCTTTTAATAATCTCCGAACCAGTGAACCTCATCGGAAGTAGCTATCACCATCTCTTTTTCGGACGCATGGAGTACACTAGGCGATTAGCATAGACGACAAAGATCGGTCGAGCACGGTCGAGATGCTACCATACAACATTCATTACAGAATGTTGATAGATGGATTTATCCCAAAAAAATGTTGATAGATGGACCTTACCATCCTCTGGCATCATGTAAAAACTAGAAGTTGACTCGGTAATAGAAATTTCCTATGTAGTAATTTTTTTAATATAAATGCTATCTTAGCACAATCTGTTTCTCAGTAACGTTGCCTATAAATAAACTCACATGCGGGCATGCGGCACTCAGATGGGCGAGTTACAATCGCGTTTGTTTTAGTGAAATGGGCTTCACTCGAAATATCAGATTGGGCCGACCAGATCATCTGGACCAGAGGCGACGGGCGCGGATGCAATTCAATGCAACCAAACGTCCAAGTCCAGCAAGCAGCCAGCAGGATGCGAAGGCAGGCAGTATACGGGCAGCCCACGGGTCACGGCATCCAGTGTGTGTGATAGTTGACAGGTCAACTTCACCGTCGACCGAGTTTCGTGTCGCGACGTCGCTTGCCCCGATTTTGCCAGTTGAGCTCTCCAAAATCCAAATATAGCCATACAATACAAGCGGATGCCATGACTGCTTCGGATAGGCGTAATGACAGCATATAGCTTTTCATTTGACAGGATCCCCAAAAACTTGAATCCTAGCATCGCGTCACCTGACACTTAAGATTGCGAAAATGCAGTTATAAAAAAAATGCCACTATAACTGTCATCCTAAGGGCATTCTTGCAAAAAATGAAAAAGCCAATGATAAACTTACAAATACACCTATTTCCAAAATGGAAAGCTTAGAAACGGACAGCGGGTCTAACTTTTCGGAAAATGACAGTAATATTTTAGTCTATAATTGATACAGTGTCAGGAGAACGACCCCTCAAGATTTATAAGAAAGAAAGGGCTCTCTAAGTAACGAAACCTCCGGGGCTTTCCTTGACAAAAGTACAATTCAGCCAGGCCTAGGAGCATAAAAGCTCAACTGAGGAACATTCCATGGCTTATCTTCACAAATGTCATTCAGTTCCGCATGCAGTGACCCAACACAAGCACGTATATATACTTACAGGGACGCAAAGTGGCCACAACACTGGAACCAAAACTCAGAATCCACAGATGGGGGGCGTCTTTGTCCAATTCTTAAGTACTCCTACATTCATCCGAAAAGCAATCCCACCATCCTGAAAATAAAGAAAAGAGAGTTCAGTGCAACACTAAGCAACCTTAATCCCAAAAGTTTGTATTGTATCAGAGTTTCAGTAGATCATGCAAAACGAAAATGCCGTGCTCTTTTTTTTGACTGATGAATGCAGAAAGCAAATGTTGGGATCAATTGTAAACATGTCCAGTTGGTAATTAGGAACAATCCTCAATCAACATAAGTAACAAACATGATTATAGTAAAACATTGTTTAGTAACTTCCAAAACACAAGTTTAAACTTCAATTCAGTCATGATGGATGGGCTTTTACAGATGGAAATGAACCACTACAGTATGCTTTATAAGAACATGAAATAGTTATTATATAAAAAATGTAATAGTTCTTCAGGTAACCAGGCAAATGGTATCTCTGTCCCATAAAATCGGAATACACGAAAATAAAGAATTCATCTTCGTTGCCAGTACCAGCTTGCCTAATCATCCAGGAGCCATAGCATAATGATCTTAACCTCCTGCCAAGAATGTTTCCTATGCTAGTTTGAAAAAGAAAGGAACTACACGTCCGAATAAGGAGGCCGCTTATGCTGACAGATGACTTTCCAATATGAAAATGAGCCCCATACTTGTGCGTTAATATGCCAATATATGGCAAGGCATTGAAAGTTTGACGGTAAATTGTTAGTAGCACCAGATAAATATATAATCTAATATGCCCACAAACTGAAATTTCTAAATTCACATGCCACTGCTCTTGCCTGAATATGTACAATACTTGTTACACTCATCAACCAGCTATTCTACTAAACTTCAATCAGAGCAAACCATGATTCATGCTACCTATATCGCATAACAGGCTTCCTCATAAAACTATTACGAATACATTGTGCCTGGTCAATCAGGCAGGCCAAGGAAAATATTGAAATAAGATAACCACAGTCTGAAACTACGAATTAAATAGAGTCTAGACTCTAGAGAGAGGTTGGTCAATTCTGCTGTCTATGCAGTCAAATAACGCAATGCAAGTCACTAAAATGATATACTGATACTTAATAGCTGAACAGATCCAGAACTACACCATTTCAGGAATGTATGCTATAATAACCTCCATAATGATGAAACAAAACGAAACTCACTTGTGTAGTATCACTTCCATTTTCGGTAACAATTGTCCTTTTGTGCTTCCACTTTAGGGGGGAAAAACAGCTTTTATAGCTTATCAGTTCTATTTTTTGCAACAATTATCATCATGTGTTTCCATTTAACAAAACAATATTTGCTCCTTTTAGATAATTAATAATGCACATCAGCAATCTTTCAATATTTTGGCAGCAATTCAACCCATAAATCATATTTAGAACTGTAAAGTGGCATGTTACCTGCCAGAAGGGGTAGAACTCTCTGGAACTGAATCCCAGGTGTTCAGAACGAGTTCATCTCAAGGCAATACGGGCTTCTCTTGAGAAGCACCTTTGCTGCAGTCCGATATGGCTCCTCAAAGGCTTCTGAAATCCAACATGCACCAACAGAACCAGCAGCTCCAACCCCTTGACCCTCCCTCAAAGCATCCTCGCTTGGTCTGATCGCCACGAGCGTGGCACCCTTCAGCTGCGTTCCCCCTGGCAACTCGATGAGTGGTGCATAGTACAGTCGCATGCTGAGTGCAGGCATGAGTGTGCGATGCGAGCTCGCTGACGCCGAGACGGGTCGCACCCGCAGCTCCTGAAGCTGCCTCTTGTCCATGGTGAGCATCCCCTGTCCGTCAGCGTCAGTAAGGTTCAAGCTCTCCAGCGTCGCGTGACTCGAAATTATCGGCTGCAGCAAGTAATGCCTCGCCGACGCAGCAATCAGCGAGCTGATGGTCCAGACGACGCGGAGCTTGAGGCCTCCATTGGTATGGAGCGATTCAGGTAGTGTCCCCGGGTCTTCAGTCTCCCTATTGGAATCGGGAGAGGCGGGCGAGCTGTCGGCGGCATCAGTTTCCGGCTGAGTGGACGGCGACGACGGCCTCGACAAGACCGACGAGGCGCCGAGGATGACGCAGCTGCCGAGGGTGGACCCGAAATCAGCCTTCCACTTTAGGAGCACGCCGTCGTCGATGCCGAGCTCGCCCGAGGGCAGCTCGATGTGGAGCCGCCGCAGCTCCTTGAAGGAGCGGAGCACCTCGGAGGGCGAGTGGTGGGAGACGTCCGCGGCGGGCGCGGGCGGGGAGGCGGGCTGCGGCTCGGAGCGCCGGGAGACTGCCGCGGCGGCGGGGGAGAGGATCTGGCCGAGCGCGTGGATGGGCCTGGCGATGCCGCCGAGCAGGACGCGCGCGAAGTGCGCGAGCGCGCCGCGGCCGCGCGCGGGCGCCGGCGCCGGGTGCTGCTGCTGCTGCTGCGGGGAGGCGGGGGCGGAGGGCGGCGGGTCGTCGGGGATGACGCAGTCGACGCGGACGAAGACGGAGTCGACGAGCGGGACGAGCGCGTGGAAGCGGCGCGAGACGAGGGCGCAGCGGCCGAGCGCCTTGACGTCGCCGATGCGGTTGAGGACGTCGAGCAGCACCGCGTCGTGGAGCCGGTCGAACTGGTCCTCGCCCTCCGCCCCGCCGCACGGGCGCTCCTCGCCGTCCTCCTCCTCCTCCTCCCCCCGCCATCCCTCCTCCATCCCCTCACCCGCGCGGCGCGGGCACGCAGATCGGGATCCGGAGGGAGCCGTCGGCGCGGCGCGGCGCGGGCGGGAGCCGGTCGCCGCGGGTCCTGGGGGCTCGATTGGATTCCCCCGCGGCGGACGTGGATCGCTGGTAGTCGGCAGTCGGCACGCACGGCACGGCAGGGCAGGGCTGGGCTCACGGCTGCGACTCCTCCTGCGAGGGTGAGGGGTGGGGGATCGCCTCGCCTAATCGTAATCGGCTCGTGTGAGTGTGGGGGTGTGTGTGCGTCGGAAATGCGATGAGGTGTCCGCCGCGGACTGGGGGAGTTAAGCTTGGTGCCGTCCGTGGTGGTGGCGTGCGTGGCGTGTGGGGGTCCGGGTCAGGATCAGGGTCACGCACGGCGGTGTCAGCGCGGTAGTGGGGTTTCTGGTGCCGCAGGCCGCGCTGGGACGGGGCGGTGCGAGCGACCGGCGCAGACAGCACCCAGGCGAGGCAACGGGGACGTCTCGGCGCGCTTCGGGTTCCACTCGAAAGATCTGCCCCGGCGGAACCCGAACCGAAGAGGCCGTCGCTCTCCCGGCGAAATTCCGACGGCAACGGCCGCGATCCACCACCCAGCCACCGCGCTACCAATGGGATGGGATGATTCGCCGTCGCCGCTGCCTGCCCCGTTGGCCGGCGACTGACTGAGCTGGGCTGGAGCGAGCACAGCACAAAGCATCGCATTCGCATCGCCCTGCTGTGCGTGGGTGCCGTGCAAGCGAGGGAAACCCGATGAGGATTGGCCACTCGCAGTCACAAGCCTCGCCGGGAGAGCGAGCAGTGCGCGCGCCCGCGCCTGGCGCTGTGGCTGCGCAGTGCGGCGTGCCGAGAACAGCGGCACCCTCCGTCCCTCCTGCCAGCCCGAGCCGTCCGATCCTCGACGCCGACGGCTGCGTGTACGGCCGATGCCTCAGCGTCAGGTGCTTGTGGTTTGACTTTGCACGTTTGTGGCCGTGGGAATGGGAGAGGGTGATTAAACAAACCCGGCTGTTGTCAGAGCAGGAGTAACCAGTTGGATGACTGAGATGAGAGGCGAGCCGAGCAGATCGCAGATGAGATGCCAGAAATAATCCAGATTCAACGCTGGCGAGGTGTCGGTGTCAGCACTCGGCACAAGGAATCTGGCGCGGGTTAAACAAGTTCGCCCGCCTGCAAGAACCGACGTTGCAGCCCGTGCGTCCCGGAATGAAACGACCTGGAAGCAAGGACCTTGATCTGACTGTTGGGAATCACTCGAAAATCACTCACCGCTGCGCACTCTGCTTGTGATGCGAGAACAAGCGGGGCTGCGTCATTTGGCGATTGGGTGTGGAGTTGGGGGATGATTGGATTGGATTGGTTTACGCTTTCGACGGAGTGTCATCGACGCAAACTTCGGTCTCAAGCGACTGCACACGGCTAAAGTGGCCTCTTTTTTCGCATGTAATCCAGTGCGCCGGCATGATCATGTATGCCTCTCCCGGATGCTTCCAAAGAGTGGGGTTGATTGCTTGCTTGTTGTGTGTGCCTGATGTCTGATGCGATCATCGGCGACGTGAGACAGCAACCCGCGCAATCGGTTTCCAAAAATGAAGAAAAAAAACACGGCGAGACGGCAAGAGATTGATCTCCAGTTATCCACGGTTGCCCTTTTTGCTCGCAGTTCCTAGATTCTTAGTTGGGCCAAGCATGTTCTCTACCCACACACAACGCACGGTAAACTATTGGGCCTTTTCTATTCTCAGTCTGACGGTGCCAACCTGAACAAATAGCATTCTCCTAAAAGTGTCCAGTCCACTCATCTTTTTTTCGGGCAAAACAGAGAACTTTATTAGCTAGGACAGGAATTACAATAGTCTTGGATCAGCTCGCAAGCGCACGCAGGCGCTTGACCAAACCAAACTGCCGAGACGGCAGATCTCCTAGCTAATAAGGCTAATTCATTTGCAACTCTATTACACTCTCTGTTCACCTGATCACTTCTCCATATTTCCAGGAGCTGGGTATGCTCCATCGCCTCTGCCACAAGAAAACCCAGCTCTGACCTGTCGGATCCTCTCTCCAGGGCTTTAATTACTCTCGCACAGTCTGATTCCAGGATAACTCTCCCTAAATTACTCTCTGCAGCTAATCAAAGACCCTTGACACAAGCATATGCCTCTGCTTCTGCTGCATTAGCACACCTAGGTAGAGCTTTCCACGCTGTCAGAATCACCTTGTCCTCATGGTCTCTTGTGATAACGCTAATACCTGCATCCCCAGAATGAGGTACAAAGGATCCATCAATGTTAATTTTGATCCACCCTGAAGGAGGTGGAGCCAAGCCACTGAAGTACCGCCACCGATGTCCTTTTCTCCCTTCTTCCTATTTTCATGTAATCGATAGTCTATCCACTCATCTTGAACTTGAAGGATCCCATGTTCCAGTCCACTCATCTTAAACTTGAAGGATCCCATGTTCGAGCAGAGCACATGTGCACCTTAGGAGAGTTTTTACTGTACTCGCATTGTTTAACAACGATTTCAGCTCCAATAAAGACCGGCATCTAATCTACACAAGTGGCGTCGACCCAGAAGATTTCTTGGTTTTCTACCAACCCAACCCATTGCATGAACTATTCCTTTGGCACGGCATGACACATTGACACGTGACAGTTACGGTACCGACTAGGCTTTGGTAAGATGTTCCTGGAGGGAAGGAAACAGAAAAAGGTCAGCAGCGTTCATGCCAAACTGCCTGATCATGATCTAGAACCGGAACCATACATATGTAAGGAAATAGGTTTTAAAATAGAAAAAGAAGGCAAGAAAGATGGCAAACTCACCAAAAGCATAAAAATTATGACCACAGCTCCGAAACCAAAAGGGAAATGATCGTCTTTTGCTGCATGCTATTTTTTTTAAAAAAATAGGAATGTTAGAGCATCTTTAAGAGTGTCAAAAAAATAGTCCGAAAAAACTAATTTAGGGACCTTGCAAAAAACTATTGGGAGTAAAAAATATCCATCCACCCAATAGTCCCAAAAAATTAGCTCCATCATGGACAGTAACTCGGGGCAGTATTTTTTCTCCGCCATTTTTTCGCGGGATTGGGAGCGCACAAATGAGGGGTAAATTCAGCTAAGATGGAGTCAATATTAGACACACTGAAAAATTGGAAACAATTTTAGACAAATGTTGGAGCCTTATTTTTTTACTCCGTTCCCAAAATTCAAAAACTATGCGAGCACTTGTAACAAAAGTTATGCTCAGAGACACTTCAGTATTACTCCGATGAAGAGTATGCTGTAACCCGATGAAGAAGCAATGTTGTACAACAACTAATAAGTCAAATGTTAAGACCCAGACACTATCCATAGCTTCATCCTGAACCATAGGATATGAGCATGCTACATCCTCCACCAGAAAATCTGTAATAACGATTGACAGTTGATTCCCAATTAAAGAGTGCATGCTTTTGCTTTTCATTTACATACATCAGATTTTCATACAATAGTACAGAAAATAATTGCAATGGAAATAAGAGCAAGGGTATAATGAACATGCATAGTCGATGAAATAGAAACATAGTGAAATACCTCTAGGTCCATTTATAACTCACAATCACCAACCAGAATAAACTCTTTGCAGGCCTCATTACCATGGCTGTGAGGCTGGCTAACGAGCCAGCTCGGCTCGGCTCGGTCCAGCTCGAGCTGGCTCGTTAAGGTAACGAGCCAGCTCGGCTCGGCTCGTTAACGAACCGAGCTAGAGAAGCGGCTCGGCTCGGCTCGTTTGCCAGCTCGAGCTGGCTTGTTTAGCTCGCGAGCCAGCTCGTTTATCATTATTATATATGTATTTTTTGTAAAAAAAATATTTATGGTATACTAAAATAAAAAGACAATTGTTTTATACATATTTCAAGCTAAAAAAATCAGATAGAAGCAATAGTAATTCACAATATAATATTATAATAGCATAAATTATTTTAATTACATAATATATTCATGGCTACCTCCATTCACCATTAACATATTCATGAATACGTAACAAGATCACCGATGACCAACCATCTAAGTACCATATCTTCATCATTTAGTTTATGAATTAAGTTGAACATAGCAAGTATCCAGGATATTACACAAATAAAATACATGATGACCTGTACACTCTGGCTCGTTATAGCTCGCAAGCCGCTCGCGAGCTGGCTTGAGCTGGCTCGTTAACATAACGAGCTAAAACCTTGGTTCAGCTCGTGAACAATTTAAAACGAGCCGAGCCGAGCCGAGCCACTGACGAGTCGAGTCGAGCGAGCTAACGAGCCACGAGTTTTTTGTCCAGCCTTAGCTGTGACAAACATACAGACGCGTGAAGCAACTTTCCAGAAGAAAAATGACGTATCGTACAGAGATGATAGCACGATAACATCTTCCAAATTTTAAGTGCAAGTACTCTACACAAATATAATGAAATTTTCTAAAACCAATTAGCTTATGACTTATCTAGATTTGACCAAAAATCCTTGTAAAGACTTGCATTCCTATCCACGTGAGCATAAATACTTCCAGAGAAAACTAGCCTGATTACAATAGGATGAACGAAAGACTGGCAATTTCCAGGTCTATCCATACCAATAGCATCATGTCATCAGCTTGCATAAGCACCCATTCAAGCACAAAATAAGTCCAATCACTGATGGCATAGGGCTGCATAATTCCTTTTGCACTACTCAGCTTATAGTCTTGCACGATTCAAATACTCAGCTTATAGTCTTGCACGATTGCCATTTGAACTGTCTATCAGCCTTCTGAATTCTGACAGAGAAAATACAGGTTAGAAAAGACCTGCCAAATTGTAAGTGCCTCAGTTCTATAGTGAGTCTGATGAGCTAATATCAACCCACATTTCCGTCCATATTCTAGAAAACTGCTGACCAGCAACAAGGGTTTACAAGTTTCATCGCCAGTGGCTGATTTGTCGCTGCCTCAACTCCCAGACCTTTCTCCGTTGCAAACTGACATTTAAAGGCAAAACCATATCAGATTATGAATCATAGACCAAACTTTCAAAGTGTTTCTTGTTTTTAAGAAAAATATAGGTAGTATGAGCATGTAAGCTGCAGGATAGCAGTCCAATAAAATAGCAAGTAAATTGGGGAAAGATGCTTATCTCAATAACTAGCCCCCTTGGAAATTTCTATCTTGATGCTAATCATCTAATGGAAGTTACATACCATGGATACCAGCTATTCAACTGTGAGTATGTGACCAGGCTCACGACTGAAGACCGCTAGATTCAATTCATGGAGCAGATATAGTAGCTAAGAAACTTGCATTGACATAAATTAATTTACCCTAACCATACGGACGACCTAATTTTCATACCCCATTGCGAATTGCAGAAGCTATGCCATTCCAATTTAGCTAATTGTAGAAGTAGAGATACAGCATGACACGCTTTTGATAATCCATGTGACATTGTGGGGATCGGCTCAGTTCAGATCAAGACTCATGATGGCATGACACGCACGCTACAGAATGTGAGATACATACCAGGGATGACCAGAAATCTGATTACGCTCAGCACACTTGATGCAGAAGGATTCAAGTACTCCGGTTCAGGCGGAGTTTTGAAGGTATCTAAAGGTTCTCTTGTTTGTTTAGTAGGTGATTTGAATTCTGCAAAGTTATATGTCCTAAGAGTAAGTACTTTACATGGTTCTGTTTCCGCTACTGCTGTTACTAATGATGCACCTAGTAAGACTAACCTTTGGCATATGCGTCTTGGACATATGAGTGAACTTGGTATGGCAGAATATCCGAACCAACCAGTTCGGACCAGGAGGAACCAGTTCGGACCGGTCCGAACTGAACACTCAAAACAGTCTTCACTAAATTCATCATAGCTATCGCTACATTGATTTATATTGTGACAGTCAAAGTGCTATTTACCTTACCAATTTATGGGGTCCTTCTCGTAAGCCTTCTTATGGTGGTGCTCGTTACATGCTTACTATTATTGATGACTACTCTATGACTACTCTAAAAAAGTATGGCCTTATTTTTTGAAAAATAAAGATGATACTTTTGCTGCTTTTAAAGATTGAAAAGTGATGATAAAAAGGCAAACCGATAGAAAAGTGAAGGTGCTTCGTACTGATAATGGTGGAGAATTTTGTTCTGCTGCATTTGATGATTATTGCAGGCAGGAAGGCATTGTCAGGCACCAAAACATACCGTATACTCCGTAGTAAAATGGTGTGGCTGAGCGCATGAACAGGACCATCATCTCGAAGGCTCGTTGCATGTTGTCCAATGCACGGATGAGCAAGCACTTTTGGGCTGAGGCAGCTAACACCGCTTGTTACTTGATAAACAGGTCGTCTTCTATTCCACTTAATAAGAAAACACCTATTAAGGTATGGTCTGGCACACCCGCTGATTATTCACAGTTGAAAGTCTTTGGCTGCACTGCTTATGCTCATGTTGATAATGGAAAATTGGAGCCTAGAGCTATTAAGTGTCTTTTTCTTGGTTATGGTTCGGGGGTTAAAGGATATAAGTTGTGGAATCCCGAAACTAAAAAGACTTTTATGAGCAGAAGTGTTGTTTTCAATGAATCTGTGATGTTTAATGACAGTTTGTCCTCAGATCATGTTCCAGAAAATTTTAATAAAGGGCTGCAGCATATGAGCGTGCAGGTGAAGCATGTGGGTGATGAGAAAGGTGTGCATGTGCAGCAACATGTGGATGATCAGAAAAATCAGGCTATTGATAATGAGGCTCATGATAACGTTCAGCACTTACCACCTAATTTGCAGCTAGAGGAGGATTTACCTATTGCTCAGCGCAAGTCAAAGAGAAATTGTTGACCTCCTAAACGTCTCATTGACGAGTGTAATCTAACCCATTATGCTTTGAGTTGTGCTGAACAGGTGGAGAATTCACATGAGCCGGCCACATATGTTGAGGCCATTGATTGTGCTGATAAGGAGAAGTGGATTTCTGCTATGCATGAGGAGATGTAGTCACTTGAGAAGAATAACACCTGGGATGTTGTACCATTGCCAAAGAAGAAGAAAACAGTCCGCTGCAAGTAGATCTTTAAGAGAAATGAGGGTTTATCTCCAAGCGAGCCTCCAAGGTATAAGGCAAGGTTAGTAGCGAAAGGCTACAGTCAAATTCCTGGTGTTGATTATAATGTTGTTTTCTCTCCTGTTGTAAAGCATAGTTCCATTCGAACATTTTTTAGTATTGTTGCTGCACATGATCTTGAGCTTGAGCAGTTAGATGTGAAGACTGCATTTCTGCATGGTGAACTTGAGGAGGATATATACATAGACCAGCCAGAAGGGTTCATAGTGCCAGGCAAGGAGAATTTTGTGTGCAAATTGAAAAGATCCTTGTATGGTTTGAAACAGTCCCCTCGTCAGTGGAATAAAAGGTTTGATTTATTTATGCTGTCACACGGTTTTAAGAGGTCTAAATTTGATAGCTGTGTCTATATCATGTATGTTAATGAATCACCTATTTATTTGCTCATTTATGTTGATGATATGTTGATTGCTACCAAGAGTAAAGTCGAAATTGCTAAGTTAAAGAAATTATTGAGTAGCGAATTTGACATGAAAGATCTTGGTGCTGCTAAGAAAATTTTGGGCGTGGAAATTACTAGAGTTAGAAAATCTGGTGTGTATTTCTTAGTCAGCAGAATTATATTCAGAAAATTCTTCAGCGTTTCAACATGAATGATGCTAAGCCTGTCAGTACTCCTATTGCACCTCATTTTAGATTGTCAGCTGCTTAGTGTGCTAGTACAGACCAGGATATTGAGTACATGTCCAGAGTTCCTTATTCAAGTGCCGTTGGTTCTTTTATGTATGCCATGGTCTGTTCTCGTCCGGATTTATCTTATGCTATGAGTCTGGTTAGTAGATATATGACTAATTCTGGTAAAGAACATTGGAAGGCAGTTCAATGGATTTTCAGGTACCTCAGAGGCACTGCAGATTCTTGCCTGAAGTTTGGCAGAAATGAGAAGGGACTTATTGGCTATGTTGATTCAGATTTTGCTGCTGATGTTGATAGGCGAAGGTCGCTCACAGGTTATGTGTTCACTGTTGGCAGTTGTGCTGTGAGCTGTAAGGCTATTTTACAGTCTGTTGTGGCTTTGTCTACTACTGAGGCAGAATATATGGCTAGTGCTGAGGCGTGTAAGGAATTAATTTGGCTGAATTGATTGTATTCTGAGCTGGTTGGGGCTGATTCTTACATTGATTTATATTGTGACAGTCAAAGTGCTATTTACCTTACCAAAATCAGATGTTCCATGAGAGTACAAAGCATATTGACATCAAGTATCATTATGTACGAGATGTGGTTGAGGAAGGTAAGCTGAAGGTATGCAAGATCAACACTCATGATAATCCAGCTGATATGATGACTAAACCTGTTCCTGTTGCTAAGTTTGAGCTGTGCTCAAGCTTAGTTGGTTTAGTTAATTAGGCCAAGAGGCTATTTAGCGCCCGTTGTATTTTCTTCGTGATGATTCAAGATGAAGTGAAGATGCTGCAAGAGAATTTGTCTCAAGGTGGAGTTTGTTGTGATATGATCCAAATTCACCGACGGAGCGAAGCGGAGGCCCATCACCAGAGATTTGGGCTGTAGCGAAGGGGTACTGTGTTTTCTCTTATGAACGCACAGTTAGTCCCACATCGGCAACGCAACCAAGCACGGTCACGTGAGCTGCCTATATAATAGAGCTTTGCCTTTGATGAATAATCATTCTCTTGTAAGCCACCAACTAGCGTTGTAAACACATACTTGATATAGTAAAGTTTTGCTGGCTGACGTCCGTGGTTTTTTCCTTCTACATCGGGAGGATTTTCCACGTTAAAATCTCGTGTCTCCTTCGGTTTAATTCCTCCTAACACCCAACGGAGTAGGCGCCGCCCGCAATGTCGATGTTGGTCGCCGCCATCACCGTCCCTAAATATCCCAGACCGATCGGAATCGAACAGGAGGGGAAGACGGAGGGCTAAGACGGTGTTCACGACGGCGGTGCTGCATATTGCGTCCTCTGGTTCTCCAATCGCAGGACTGCATGCGCCGCGATGGCGATGCGGCGGTGTTCACGGCATCGATGGCAGGAATGGTGGCGGGGGATCTGGGGTGGACGATGGAGCAGAGGGCCTCGCCGGCCGCGGAGGGCGAGACGGTGGTGGTGGAGGCGGAGAAGCCCCGCAGCCGCCAGGCTTCCCCGTGACAGCGCCGGCGGCGGCCGTGTCGGATCCGCCGCTGCTGTAGGGGTGCCCCAAAGCCGAGGGAGGGTGGTGTCGGGTGAAGGGAGGGCGACGACGCAGCGCAGAGGAG
>OAMR01000047.1:3634775-3672352 GCA_900205405.1 Echinochloa crus-galli
TTCTGATGCAGCGGCGTCAGGAAGGAGGCGGTGGGGTGGGGGTGGGCCGTGGGGTGGTGCCGTGGTGGTGTGGGCGTGTGGCCCACTTGCCAGCACCGTCTGACTGACATGGGCCGGAACGGGGTAGTAGGCCGTAGGGGCCTAGGGGGCCCGAGGTGAAACAGCTGGGACACTTCCGACTTCCGATCACCGAGTGTCCGAGTCCGACTTGGTTCATCGAGCCCGACTCGCGTTCGTCTCCGCGCCATCTATATAATCGCCCAGGTCCGTGGAGGTCTCAAATCCTAAGAAAATTCTGGCGGGCGAACGCAACGCAATGGCGGCAGCAGCGTCCATGGCCTCCAGGCTCGGGTTCCCTCCAGGCTTCCGTTTCGTGCCCAGGGACGAGGAGGTCGTCGCGTACTTCCTCCTCCGCCGCATCCGTGGCCAGCCCCTCCCCGTCGGCGACATCCTCGAGGACGACCCGCTGAGCGCGCCGCCGTGGCTTCTCCTCCAGAAGCACGGGCGGAAGCGGGACGCCTTCTTCTTCGCGGCGGGGCAGGCCATGAACGGCAAGGGCAGCCGCCAGAAGAGGAGCTGCGCCGGCGGCGGGACCTGGGAAGGCCAGGGCAAGCGGAGGTGCCCCAAGGGCGGCGAAGGCGAGAAGCAGCTGAGCGTGCTCGTGCGCGGCGAGAAGGTCGAGTGGCAGAAGTACGCGCTCAACTTCCACGAGGACGGCGTCAAGGGAAGCACCGGCTGGGTGATGCACGAGTACTCCATCACCTCGCCGCCCGACCTCGCCGCGTCGCCGATGAGGGTGTACCGCATCCGCTTCAGCGGCCACGGCAGGAACGCCAAGAAGCGCAAGAGGGATGAGCTTGGCTGGGGCAGCGACGACGAGGAGGAGGAAGAGGAGGAGCAGGAGGAGGAGAGCGGTGAGGCACGCGCCGCGACCCGTCCCAGGGTGGCAGAGGCTGGTGCTCTGTTCGCCGATGAGGGCCCGTCGGCAACGCAGCCCGAGTACGTCGGTTCTTTTCCCCTGGTGGAGGTTGATGGTGGCGCCTCTGGTGCTCTGTTCGCCGGTGAGGGCCCGTCGGCAACGCAGCCTGAGTCCATCGGTTCTTTTCCCCTGGTGGAGGTGGATGGTGGCGATGGAAATCATGCTGGATTGACGGAAGCCGGAGAAGGGAGCGCATTGGCGGCGGCGACGTCGTCGGATGAGGAATTGCCGGCGCCGGTGGACGACGGTGGAGATGACTGGAGCTTCATGTGCTCCTTGGCTGATTTGGTGCCCGGTTTCGACTGGTTCGCAGGAGCAGCTGATGCTGGAGACGCCTCAGTTTCGATGGTGACAGCTGCATGATCGAACACATGGATTGTTTAACTGCTTGATTTGTCGTTGTAGCTTGAGAGATAGCGAATTGCTGTATGTGTTGATTATGTGCGGGGAGAGTGCTCCAATTCGTATGTGCTTGCGCCCTCTGGGTCTGTACCTTACAATTAACATTCTTGTCATGTTCAAAGAACAAAAATAGTTGATAATGTCCTATTTTGTGTTGGATTATCGGATCAATGGTGGTGGTGGGGGTGTTGACGATTATTAGTCCGGTGTTGATCAAATTTCATGCCCCTGCTTTCGATTAATTTCATTTCTAACACAATACTCCCGTATGATAGTGAGACTGAGAGAACCATGAACGATGTTGTAGGGAGCGATCAACGATCATTGCGAACTTTTAGTTGCATCGCCGATTTATAAACCAACACCCCCAGTGAAAAATAGTTATCGATTGGTCTCTCATCATAAGTTCATGACACGACAGAGTTGACCTACCTCTGTTTTTTTCCTGTGCGCGTGTGCTCCGGGGACAAACGGTAGCAAGATGTAAACGATGAAGCACGTTGTGAGTTCCAGCGGCCGAATCATCCAGAGTCCGAAAACAAGAGTACTTCAGATCTCATGTTTGGGTATGATCTTGTTGATATTTATATTTGGGGCTCTGTTTTTGCTCTGTGCGCGCGTACGCAAGCATGTTTTGGCGGCAACTGGAAGATTCGAATCATGCTCATTGGGGCTTGATTTCAGAATTCAGACTTCTCCATGTTTCATTTCTTCAGGCAGTGTGTTGTTACGTTCGATGCTCGTTAGTGCATGAATTTGGTATCTGTCTATCTGCTCCAACGGTACCAACGAAGAGGAAGACCGTGGCGGCTGTGGCGGTGGCAGGGAGCCAGAAACTGATGCTCTGTTCGACGGTGAACTGCCGGCATTTCAACCTGAGTTCGTCGATCCCGCTGAGGCTTGTTTGGGAAATAGAGAACTGAAGTGGATTGAAGGGGTTTGGAGTGAAGTAATTTCTCCTACAAGTCAAAATGTTTCTCAATCCCTTCCAATCTCCCTCAATTTTCTTGAATACTTCATTTCCCAAACAAAGCCTGATGGATAGACGCCGGAGCAGGTAGTGCAGCGTCGCCGCCGGATGATGAATTGCCCGCGCAAATCGACGGCGATTAGCCGATTACATCTTCATGTGTTCTTTGGATGATTTTCTCTGCCCGCTTACGACATCTGAGTTCTGAATTTTTGCTAGAACATATCCCGATGCTGGTGGCGCTCGCCGCATGGTCAAACACGTAGTACAAGATGTATAACTGCGTGATTTGCTGTTGTAGACTTGTAGGACTTGTGAGCCTTCAGTTGAGACAGCGAATTCGGTAGTACAGCATATCTGGTGATTTTTTGCGTGAAGATTTGCCGATTGGTCTGAGCTTCCTGAGCATTCTTGACTTGCTTTAACGAAGGAATGATATTTGATGCGGTCATGTTTTGTGTTAGTTTACGTTTTCATGGACAGGTGTTGACGGTTTTAAATTCAACACTCAACTTGTACTTATGATTTTTGCTTTTATCCTTATATACTTGCCTTGTTTCTACATAACAGAATATTCTCCAATTCCTACAGTTGACAAAATATCTTGCAGCTGACTTTGGCAAATTAACGAGCCCAACTTAACCTGATTTTTGTTTTCTTCTTTGCAGCTAACTCTAGCCTAACGGATGCTTGGACAGCGATTCCTGGCCCAAGAGAGACCGGGCTTTTTCCCAAGCCAGGCCTTACAGCGATAGATGCATAAAGTGTACCAAGCCACATTTGTTCCTTAAAAAAAAAGGCCACATTTCAACGCTGCAAAGCAGTCGCCCATATGCCTAAAACCGATGTTCCAGCAAAACAACATTTAAGTTAGTTAACATAGCAAAATAGGTTGCCTTGCAATTAGTCGATTTATACAAGAGGAACATTGTCAACAGCTTTAGGGATTACAACTCAAAATGACCAAAGTAACGTGCCTGCTTTTTCTTTATAAATCTTGATATGGTAGAGACATCACCGTGAATGATTATCTGACCATCTTCCATATAAATTGCACCATCCGCGTATTTCAATTCCTCCAGCCGATGAGTCACCCATAATGCAGCCACCTCCCCATCGGCAGCTACAGAGTTCTTTACTGCCTTTATCACACCCATCTGCAATAGCAGGAAACAGGGATTAGAGCACTCATGGTGTCACCCATTGCATATCAGAATCAGCAGAATGGTTTGCAAACACATTTTTTCACCTGGCACAAAAAGTTACAGTGCAAAGTTGGCCGTATCTTATCTAGTTGACTAGTTATCTGGCAAACACTGATATACCAGAAAGAAGATGAAGAGGGATAGCAACGTAGCATTCAGTGAATCATGAAAAGACATAAAATGAAGGTTTGTACCTGGTCATGTTCATCTAAGAATGTTGTCAGTTCGTCCAGCAGTAATACTTTGGATGATTCAGCTAAAGCACCAGCAATTGCAACTCTCTGTTTCTGCCCACCACTCAGAGTTTGGATTGGCCTCTGTTTTGGATGAAGGATGTTTATGAACCTTGTGAAAACATTATATCATAATCCAAAAGGTGGATTTCAGCTGCCTACTTGAGAGTAGCTCAACATCCCGACGGCATCCAAAGATTTTGATACCCTTGACCTGACCTCATCTAATGGAAGGTTGAGCTTACCAAGACCAAACGCAACATCAGATTCCACTGTAGGCATCACAACCTGCATCCAAAGGATAGAAATCAAGAGGCATCAAATACTGAGCAAGCTAATGTTCTTGCATATGAAGACATGGCACATCGGCACATGCATAGTCTAGAAATGTCTTTAGTACATCCTAGAACTCATTTGATTCCAGTGCATGCATTGAGTGATCAACATAAATGAATGGTTTCTCAAGGACATGCAAGGTCACAAAGTTATGTTCAGCAGCCAGTAGGAGAGATTTGGTTCAAAATTGACCCTTATAGAATGTTCAAAACAAAGAAGGCTATTAAGGAACACAGAACTAGATTCACAAGTGAGATACCTTTTTCTCTTGCATGGTTACAGAATACATCTATCATGAAGACTTCTTAACAGTGTCCTTATCGTATTATAATCAGTTTGCAGGATTCAGTGATTCACTAATGCTATAAACAAAGCTCTGAGTAAGTATCTTATGGCATATAAGTGGGTATTGTGTGAATTTCAATGCTCCAGCAGAATATGCATGCCAAAGTTTTTTTTTTTGTGAGAAGTTGGCCAAGTCTATGACATAGTTCTCAGCCACATGATTACATGCATAATTACAAGCATCAGACATTATTTACTTTGTCCAATACAAGATATAACAGCCAAGAGCTGCTCAGAGTTTAACACATAGGCTGATACATGCTACACTGAAATCAAAATCAATAGATGTTATTCGAGTAACTGTGTCAACACTACTTCAGATTCCTTTAAATGAAGTGTGACAACATTTCTGATAGAAAACTACTAGCAAAGTAAAGTTACCACCTGGTGATCAGGATTTTGGAAGACATAGCTGCATGGCCTATTTACATACACTGTGCCGGCCGCTGGATGTAGAAAACCTGCTAAAACCTGGAAAAGCATGTTGTTAGCATTTATTTCCAGTGACACCAACAGGAAATTAATAAACCAATTCTCAAAGTTCCATTACCTATTACTACCTTTGTTTATTTTAGTAGGCATAGTAGGATCTGAAAAATTCTTTAGAGGTATACTTTGACCCCAACCCCACCAATTTCTCTTACAATATATCATGAATGGCTACAAATAAGTGCCATGTTGAAGGACATTTGAAGTACGCTATTGCCTATTCATATAACTTTTATGAGCTAAGCATGCATATAATTTGATTGATTGTTAATCAGTATGAAATTTGACTTCAGAAAATCCTAAAACACCTGCTAAAAGCAAAGAGAGAAAGTAATTAGGAACAGGCCAATGCAATTAGCTAACAACTTTGCAAGGCACAAGAAAATAAGGATATCTTGTAAAACTAATTCATGTCTAATGCCTTCAGCATGAGATATTGAAACATCTCATTTTTCTTATTTATAATAGAGTCAAAGACACTATTATTGGCACAAAAAATGAGCACAAATTAACTCTGCCTAACTTTTGTTAATTGCACAAGTGTTCAATGCCATTTTCTGCCTAACTTCAAAATTTATGGGCAATTGCCACCATAAAGATAAAACTCCTGACATTCACAAGTAAGGATTTATTAAACTTAAAATGAAATTTCTATTGATCCTTGATGGAACTGAAAATTGTATAAAGAAATATCATATTCGTATCTGCCAAGTGCATTGGGCACTGCACACAAATTTCTTCGTTTCAAAGCTATTCCACGTTTTATTATTGGACTCAGATATGCAATCCAGGTATCGAACACTCATCTAGTATGACATATTGGATGAATCGTAATACATAAGCTGCTACACCTATCGCATAATGCAAGTTGGAGAGATTCAGTTTCAGTTCTAAGGCCCCAATTCTGATATATGGATAAAATGGGCGCAAAACACACGAGATGATGTCTCCTAGTTTAGAGGAGGAACCTTCAGCAGGGTGGACTTGCCACAACCGTTGGGGCCAAGGAGCATCCAGAGCTGCCCGGGCGGGACGTGGAGCGAGCAGCCCTTGAGCACCGGCAGCACCCGCCCCTGGCGCGTCGTCACCGAGAACCCGACGCCGCGGCCCTCGATGGCCGGCGCGGCCGGAGGTGGGGAGGCCGATGCGCGCACCTGTAGCCTTCGACGATGAGGAGCGTCGAGGATGGGTCGAACGGTGTTGGGGGAGGAGGACGCGGAGGAGCAGCAGCGGAGGGGCCCGACGCCGCCGGCGAGGCCGTGCGTCATCTCGGCGAGCGGTGGTGAACGGGAGTGTGCCTGGGCCAGTCCACTACCTGGCTAAGCGGCCTCGGCCATACAAAAACTGAAGGAAAAAAGTCCATTTTCTCTCCCTCAACTATCGGACGAATCCATGATTCCTCACTGAACTCGAAAACCGGACAAATCAACCCCTCAACTTTTAAAACCGTTTGCTTTACCACCCAATCCGGGTTATAAGTGGTTTTCAATGGTGGTTTTATCTTTTCTAATTAAAAATAAATCTTATAAATACTTAATGAGGTTATCAAACCACAAAAAATATCCCTAAACTTCTAAAAATTCTGACAAAACTTTAAAGATGTATTGGACACAAGAAATCTAAATAAAATATTTAAAACTAGTGAAAATATTTATATTTTTTTAAAACTAGTGAAAATATTTTTATTTCTCTAAAATTTAGATCTAGATATAGAAAAATAGAAAAATATATTTAAAAGATTAAAAACATTCCATTGGATATAGTAGCCCAATCAACTAAAAAACATTCCATTGAGATTTAGATATATTATTCCAATAGGATGTTTTAAGAGATTTAGATATATTATTCCAATGAAATGTTTTAATCGTTTAGCACCCCCACATAACCACCGGCTTTTAGATTAAAAAACATCCTGTTGGAATAATATCTAAATCTCAATGGTAAAAATATTTTCACTAGTTTTAAATTTTTTTATTTAGATTTCTTGCGCCCAATCCATCTCTAAAGTTTTTTCAGAATCTTTAGAAGTTTAGGGATATTTTTCGTGGTTTGATAATCTCACTAAGTATTTATAAGATTGATTTTTAATTAGAAACGATAAAACCGCCATTGAAAACCACTTATAAATCGGGTTGGGGGATAAAGTAAACGGTTTAAAAAGTTGAGGGGTTGATTTGTCCGGTTTTCGAGTCTAGGGAGGAATCGTGGATTCAGCCGATAGTTGAGGGAGAGAAAATGGACTTTTTCCAAACTGAAGGGCCCGATCTGTCAGATGGGCCGGGCTAGCGTGGGCCGCGCCAATAAACGAGAAATTCCTAAACGTACCAGTTCCTCTGAAAAGCGCACTTTTATTTTCTGCGAAGAAAAAGACGTACTCGCGTCAAAAAAAAAAGAAAAGAAGAAAAAGACGTACTACTATTTTGTGACTGTTTGTACTTCCGAGATTCAGGAAACAACAAAATGTGTACTTCCTCCCATTGTACTGCTACTTATTTACATCAATCAATGTGTCACAATAATATATCACTTACTGTGTATGAAAAATACATGTAAAGATAATTACTACTACATCCGCTCTATAATTTTTTTAAAAAAAGTAAAATCCATCTACTAGTATGATCTATCCATCATCGCATCCTCATCCAACCAAACACTGCCTGACTATCCGTGGAAAGGATCAGATAATTGGTTCCCGGCCCGCGGTTCAACGCACCGTCCACGGCTAGCCTGGCCTGCCTGTCCTAAACATAGCAAGCGGTTTATTTCAAAAAAAAAAGCAAGCGGCACGCCGACGCCCGAGCCCGCGCGGCTTACGTTTACGCAAACAGCCCACGCCGGAAAGAAAAAAGGGAGCAGCCGTGCTGCAAACGTGCCCCGATGCAAGACACGTGGACAGCCAGAAAATCCGAGGGCCGCCTGGTCTGCACCTCCGCTCGGCTCCAACCAAGCCACGGATGCCCGCGGCCGGCTCGGCTCCAATGCTCGCTGGCCGCTTGGCTTGGCTCGGTTCACACGAGGAAGAAGAGAAGCGCTGCCGTCGCCTCCCTCGTCGGGCGCCGACATCACCGTGCAGTAGCAGACCTTCTCCGCCGCGACATGCGTGCATGCCCACCCGACCTCCAGATACTTCTTGGCGGTGTCTCCTCGCTGACGGCAGAGTCGTTGGCGAGCACATGGTGCCGAGATACAGCCTCGTCGCCGTGGTGCAGCTCAACACTACGTATCGTCGTCATCGACACGTCCGAAACGGAACTGCGGTGGCAGACGAGAGAGGGACGGTGGCGGCTGCGCTTCTTCTTGTTCTATCTGGAAGCAAGCCGTCAGCGGGCATTGGGAGCCGAGCGACGAGCGAGCGAGAGACGCAGACCAAGCGGACGTGGGACGTCTGATTCTGTGACTATCCACGTGTCGTACATCGGGAGCGGGGCTGCACCGAAGGGATTTGCAGGCCGGCTACACCCACGCGGCCACGCCGCGCCGTGCCTCCCCCGGTCGCCGTTTTGGCGTGCATCGCCCAGCCCTCCCGGCACGGGGTCGCGGCGCAGTACACATCTCTCTGCAGACTCTGCCCGCCGTGTACGCACGCGCGGGTGTGAGTTTGTACTACCGCGTCACCAACCCATCTCTTCCTCCTCGCGTCGTACTGCACGCCGCCGCGCAGCCTATATACGCAGCCGCGGCAGCACACAGTCCGATCGGCACGCAACGGCGCACAGCACAGCACCCCACACGCTCCCGCGCGACGACAGAGAGAGGAGAGAACCCACAAGCCACAACCCAGCACGCGCGAGGCCGCCATGGACATGGGAGGGCACGACATGGGCGGCATGGCGGCGGCGGCATGGGGGCGATGCGGATGCGGTACACCCACATGACCTTCTTCTGGGGCAAGGACTCCGAGATCCTCTTCACGGGCTGGCCCGGCGCCAACGGCGGCATGTACGCGCTGGCGCTCGTCGCCGTCTTCGCGCTCGCGTTCCTCGTCGAGTTCCTGGGCTCCCGCAGGCTGGACTCGCTCCTCCCCACCGCGGCCGGGGGCAGGGCGGCGCGCGCGGCGGTGTACGCGGTGCGCGTGGGCGGGGCGTATCTGCTCATGCTGGCGCTCATGTCGTTCAACGGGGGCGTGCTCCTCGTCGCCGTCGCCGGCCACGCGGCGGGGTTCCTGGCGTTCAAGGCCGGCCTGTGCGGCGACGGGCGCAACAAGCAAGAGGTCGAGCCGACGGCGTGCTGCTAGGTTTGCTGCGACGACCGGGTTCCGGCGAGCATCGGTGGGTTTGTTTGTCTAGCGTTGTTTTCTCTTTGGATGTTCAATTCGTGCGTGCCGCCTGCGGTTTACTGAATCCATGTTGGCGTCTGGCTGAATCACAATGGTGATTGGGAGTTGTGTAGTATCTGGGAATGGAAGGTTAAAATTCCTGTGATGAGTTGTGAATATCTTGGATGTATCTTCGTCACAGGCCATATAGTCGATTTATGGTGTACCCCAGTTGGCTACTTGGCTGTATCTTCTTCAATCTGTACCTTACCCAGCTTGTTTGCGAGTGCGTGTGCATGTAGGTTCGCTGTGTCCTACTTCTGCTTGGGCTTGCCTGCATGTAAAACACATCAAACCAAAATGGCTTGTCTGCATGTCATGTGTGCATCAGTAATCAGCAACAGTTGAATCGAATGCTTGTAGCTGTAGTACGCCATCTTGAATTTCTTCTGGAGTTTTGTGTTTACTCGATCGTACTTTTTTTTTCTGACTGTGCATGAAAAATAATGCAGTCTTGTTAAACAAAATGGGCAGGCTAAACGCCGATGTTTGCGTGTTCATTCGCTTTACTGCCGTTTTCTCACCTAATCTTTGAGGTCGGAAAATCTGCGAGGATTTCCATGCGGCAAAGTTTTCAGTAGAACGGGTACTCCACAGGACTTGCATTGTAAAGCCGCTTGTTGTACTTTGTACGTTGCTCTGCTTTCATCACCGTTGTAGAGAACATAACCAAACCTTTTTCAACTGCCCTGGAAATTCTCTTCCCGTTCCATCTGGAATTTTGCCTTGCATCCTAAGGGCAACCACAGTCTATTTGGACTAATCGCTCAGTGGTCTATAACTAAGGTGGTGTTTGGATCCATGGACAAATGGCAAATGGCATATATTTTGCCAATTTTTTTTTGTCATTTACCTCCAAACACCCCATGGCAAAAGGGCAAATCACAAATAAGATGGTAAAAATCTTTTGGCTCAACATTATGGTAAAATTGGGCAAAATGACAAAACTATTGCCATTTGCCTCCAAACACCCCATGGCAAAAGGAAAGAGAATGGGATTTAAATGGGTTTTTGCCAAAAGTTTTACCATTGGATCCAAATACCCTTAATGACAAAACTTTTTCCATCTTTTTTTAGGCAAATGTTTTGCTTTTTTTTGCTCTTGCCATGTGAATCCAAACACCCCCTAAGTTATCTACACAATGTTAAAGGATTAGATGGAACTCCCTAGCAAATAAAAGTTATCGTGAGAGATAAGGGAGAAGAGCGATACGAAGAGAATTTTTTTTTTTACTTTCTATGGACTATCCATAGCATTATGGGTGACCATAGTTATCTCTCCGCTATGGACTAATTGTACAATGTATTTGGACAGGTTGAAGGAGGGTCTCCTGTAGTCCTGTGACCGAGCCCGTGATAGCTGGCTTATTCTCACATCATGTGGTACCGTATCCTCTTGGCAAATCGCAGTTGATCGGTTGGGACTCGGAATTAAAATCCAACCAGTTGGGATTCTAAAATGGGACGCGGATTGGGAGCCCTTTTCACGATGGAAGCATCCAAATGAACACTTTTTCTTTCCTTCCTTCCTTCCTTCCATTAATTTCCCTTCACCGTTGACATTCTGTTCCGGCGTGCAGCATGGCTCATATTATAGTCACTGTCGCCGTACACAGCTACACGGCCGTGCGATTGACCGAATATGTTACTGTCTGGCTGATTCATGATAGATCATTGGTAATATCCAACTGTAAAAAATGAATCAGCAGTTTAATACATACTCGATTTGGGTAGGATGTCTGGCAGTTGGCACTCCATACCATATACAACCTGTATTGATTCTATTTCTGTGTGGAGTATGTGAATGAGCCAGTTGCTCTCCGGGATTGGCCCGCCTGCATATGTTCATCAGCCTCCAAACATACTACGGTGCAGGGAAACGTCGAGCACACGCAGACAACAAGCCGTATTGCTGGCAAGTCACACCTTCCTTGCTGAGTTGTTGTGTCCACCGCATTTGGATTTCTTGTCCAGGTAGCAAACCGCTGGTGACTGCCAAGCCGTGCCCGCCCGCGGCAGCCGTTTCGCCGTGCAGCGCCCGGTCCGGCGGTCCTCCCGGCACGGTAGGTGTGTCGCGGTCGCGGCGCAGTACACATTGAAAGAGTACTTGGACCACGCACACGTACATTTTGTTGACGAGGAACCTGCACGGGTCCATTCATTCAATTCGCGGGTCGAGGACGGGTGGTGCAGGAAGGAAGATGAGCTCGCGCCGGCGGCGTGCTGCTTGGTCTGTTGCGAGTTGCGACAGCGGCGCCGATGGTGATCGGTGGGTCTGTTTTTGTGTGGCATTTGCTTGTGCGTGTTCGATTCGTGTGTGCCGCGTGCGATTGACTGAACCCACCTTGCCGTTTGGCTGAATCTCGACGGTGGCTGGGAGTTTCGTAGCACCTGAATCTGGAAATGAAAGGCTAACATTCCTGTGATGAGCTGTGAATCGGTTGTATCTTCTTCACGGGCCATACTCGATTTATGGCGTAGTTATCTGTATCTTCTTCAATCCATACCATACCCGGTTTGTTTGCATGTACCGATGTGCAGACCGTGTCCTTCTACTTCTGCTTTTAGCATGCCTGCATGTAAAATATACCCAAAATAATGGCTTGCCTGCATGTGTGCATCAGCCATTAGCAACCATATAAATGGAAAGATTGTAGCTGTGGTACACCATCTTCGGCTTCTTATTTGGTTCTTTATTTACTCGTTCTAAACGGCCCTAGAAGAATAACTATGATTGCGCTGAAATAATTTGTTGTTGTTAAACAAGTAGGCTGGCTAAGCGAGCAGAATTGAAATTCTCAACTCAGTAGATGTCATTTTTTTCTAAATTTATTCTAATATTTAACCGACGTTATTTTTCTTGTGGTAGACGACGTGGTCGTTGACAACGAAGTGTCTATGATGACTTCACCAGCCTCTCGAGTCTCGACATATACCGGTTCAGTCTCTCAGCCTCAGGGTAATCATAGGTGTAGGGTTTACATGTGTATTTACAGCGGCGAATGTGCGTGCGTGTGTTAGCCGCTCTTTTCTCATAAGCGAGATTACCTGTCTATCTTTTTAATAAAGATTCAAGGAATAAGAGCTGAATTAATTGTCACTCCTAGCAAGAAGACTTTTTTAGATCTAAAGAAAAATTATATTATATCAAAAGTGAGTACATTATCACATCACACGCAACGCACGTGAAAATAATAAAGTTACATTCAAGACCAATCAAATATTGCTCTTCATCTTTATAGTACTCACACATCATGCAGCTCCAAATCTCAATCCCAAATTCTATATAAAGATTCATATTAAAGATCGCTTCGGCATACGCTCAACAAGTAGGCTGAGAACGAACGTTTAAAGAATGAGGGCCAACATTTCTGCAGGCGAGGATGAAGAGGCAAGACTGATCCTAATTGACCAAAATCAATTTTCTTGTTGCGTCTTTTTTCTTCTTCTTATTATTATTTTTGTCACTGATGAAGAGGCAAGACTAATCCTAATTAACCAAAATCGATTTGAGGAGCAGAAGAGGGTCCAGAGGCACTAATTCCACAATGGCAATGTTGTCTTCATCTCGCCATGGTTATCAGTATACTTAAATCTCCATGCTGCCTTTTGAAGAGAGTTGTTGATGCTGTCGTCGTCGTCCTCTCCTATTTTCATTATAGCCACCAAAGATAACACAAATATATCCAATACCCTCAATGTAGCCGTATATAACGAGAAGAAGCTAAATCTTAAAAACTAAAAAATAGTATAAAGAAGACGAAACCTTAAATATAAGACTAGATGTACAAGGAAAACGAATCCCACAAGATTGCTAGAGATGATAAGGGAGAGGCATCATAGCGGTGGAAACCGAGAGGACCAAGCGAGGTGATGGACGAACGGCAATGGCACGGAAGCCCCGCGGCGGCAAGAGCCCCATGTGGCGCCGTAGGCATGTCTAACATTAGCAATGAGACTTAGCAACTTCAGCAGACCCTTTAAACAAGCCCCCAACTCAAATTTAGAGAGTCAAACAAAAGAGTTGAACTGTACGAGTCCCCTTCTTGGCCCCATATTTTTTTTGGAGGTACTCAAATTCATCCCCTTACCCTCCATTCCTATGGGTTTAGGAGCCCTCCATTCTTAGAGGTTACTTTTGAAGTTAAAACAAATTTTGATGCCCTTTAAAAATAGAAGAAGTCGTCGTTTAATATTTAAAGGGCTTGATTTAAGTGCCATTAGTGGAATTGCTATTATGGAATACATATGTGTGCTTTCTGATGCGAAACATAGAGATCTAAAAAGATGATAGAGCGGGCTAAGGCCTTCTTCAATGGTTGAGCTAGCACACTAGCTCTAAGCACTCTAAGAGACAACTTCTTCAATGATCTAGCTCTTAGCAGATAGCTCATAACATGAATGACCCCACACGTCATTCTCACATATTCTCGAAATACGTGTATGAGACTATCTCTTAAACAAGAGATAGCTCTTAACTTTTTATACTGTTCATGGATTAAAAAAATTATGAGCTAGCTCAAGGGACAGCCATTGGAGAAGGCCTAAATATCGCGTGTGAGAATGATATCAAATTCATCGCCTAGTTTTAAGTCAAACATGTGAGGCCAAGCATTTTTCTTGTCTGCCTTTGTTGCTTCTTTCGCTAGTACACTGTACACTGTCGTTCCCGATAACTATAAGAAAAGTAAAAATCATTCTTGACTTGCAACTGAAAATGTAACATGGAGACATGAAGATAAAGAAAATGCTCTCATTTCTCAAGAAACATATTCCAGCTTAAATTAGAAAATGTTTTTAGCTTGACGACAACAAATCCCAGCTTGTTCCCTGAACCCAGTCAGCCTTTCCGATGCATGCGGAGGACGTGGTTGACCTTGTAGATTCGGTCAGTAACACACAATATCTGCACGACTGCACGCACATTCGGGTGTACTACTCCATCCCCGTCTTTCCCTCTCGCTGCGACGTACAGTACTGCACGCCGCCCGCGCTGCCTATGTAGGCCGCCGCGGCGGCACACTCCGATCCGATCGACGCACAGCACAACACCCCCGCACTTCACGCGACGACAGAGATCGAGAACACTAACAGGCGCGCGGCCGCCATGGACATGGGAGGAGGGCACCAGCACCACATGGGCGCCATGGCGCCGGGCGGGGCGCACGGCGGCGGCATGGGGATGCAGAAGCCGAAGCGGTACATCCACATGACCTTCTTCTGGGGCAGCAAGACCGAGATCCTCTTCACGAGGTGGCCCGGCGCCGACGGCGGCATGTACGCGCTGGCGCTCGTCGCCGTCTTCGCGCTCGCGTTCCTCGTCGAGTTCCTGGGCTCCCGCAGGCTGGACTCGCTCCTCCCCACTACGGCCGGGGGCAGGGCGGCGCGCGCGGCGGTGTACGCGGTGCGCGTGGGCGGGGCGTACCTGCTCATGCTGGCGCTCATGTCGTTCAACGGGGGCGTGCTCCTCGTCGCCGTCGCCGGCCACGCGGCGGGGTTCCTGGCGTTCAAGGCCGGCCTGTGCGGCGACGGGCAGGCGCAGGTGGAGGACGGGTGTAACAAGCAGGGGATCACGCCGGCGGCGTGCTGCTAGGTTTGCTGCGACGACGATACCGTTGTAGATATATTCTGTTGCATGGTTATGGGTTTGGTTTGTCTAGCGTTTTTTTTTTTTTTTGCGTGTTGAGTTCGTGTGCGCCATTTGCGGTTAACTGAATCCATGGTGGCTGGGAATTGTAGCACCTGAAATCTGATAATTTGTTGGCTGTATTTTCTTCACACGCGCGCCGTACTCAATTTATGGTTTATGGTTGGCTGTATCTTCTTGAATCCATATCATACATTCATACCCGGTTTGTTTGCAGCTGCATGGCATGCAGGCTGTGTCTTTCTGTTTCTGCTTGAGCTTGCCTGCATGTAAAACAGCTCGAACCAGCATGCCTGCATGTGTGCATCACGCTTCAGTCATCAGCAACGGTTGGATCGAAGGCTTGTAGCTGTAGTAGTGTACGGAGTACACCAGTTTCTTCCGTGGTTTAGCAGTTGTTCGTACTTTTACGGCGCAATAAAAATAATTAGGCTGTATTGAATTTTTTTGTTCTTGTTACGGACTTACGGCTGGCTTAACGCAAATGTTTGTGTGCTCAATTCCTTGCTCCTTGACGTCAGAAATTTCCCCTCCATTCGGTGAGAATTTTAATGCGGCAAAGTTTTCCAAACGTCTGCCTGCAAATTCTCTTTTCCATTCCATCTGGCCCATTCACCTTGCTCGGCTGGCTGCACCTAGCTTGTTCAGTTCAGTCCATTGTCCATACTCCACGTCTCCACTCTCGGTTTAGGAATTAGGATGTTTACCCGGCCCTTCATACTGTACATGTGTTGATTTTGCATGTGCATGAGGGTACTGTTTCTCGGGATTGGCTTGCCCGCATATGTTTTATCAGACGGCAGACGACCGGAGTGAAAGCTGAGCGCACGCAGAAAAGAAATCGACATAGGCAAGTCAATGCCGTTTCAAAAAATAAAGAAAGGCATCGGCAAGTCACCTTCCCGGATGATGTCCAACGGCACGGCTGCATTTGAAATTCATCTTCAGACGATCGTACCACCTGTACTTTGTACGACGAGGCCAGAAATTAGACACCCGGGCTCAAACGTCATGCATGACAATTCGATCAGCTACTAGCGTAGAGTACTGTGGTATTGCCACTTGAGGTCTCTAAATTTCGTCTTCTCAATTCTGAGGATGGGAGCATCCCAAACGAGCCTCTTTTTATTTCCACGCACTCCCCGGTTGACATTTTGCGCCTGCTATAACCCGATCAGACTGCCTATAAGGAGAATAAAAAGGCTGCCTGCCTAAACAAGCAAGCGGCCCTCCTGGCACGGGGTCGCGGCGCGGTACACACCCCTGCCCGCCGTGTACGCACGCGCGGGTGTTTGTACTACCGCGTCCCGTACCCATCTCTCCCTCCTCGCGTCATACTGCACGCCGCCGCGCCGCGCCTATATACTTAGCCGCGGTAGCACACTCCGATCGACACGCAAAGGCGCACAGCACAGCATCCCCACACGCTCACGCGTGACGACAGAGAGAGAAAGAGAACCCACAACCCAGCACGCGCGAGGCCGCCATGGACATGGGAGGGCACGACATGGCGCCGCCGTCCCCGCAAGGCGGCGGCGGCGGCATGGGGGCGATGCGGAAGCGGTACACCCACATGACCTTCTTCTGGGGCAAGAACTCCGAGGTCCTCTTCACGATGTGGCCCGGCACCAACGGCGGCATGTACGCGCTGGCGCTCGTCGTCGTCTTGGCGCTCGCGTTCGTCCTCGAGTTCCTGGCCTCCCGCAGGCTAGACTCCCTCCTCCCGGCCGCGGGGGGCAGCCGGCGCGCGCGGCAGCCGGGGCGGCGCGCGCCGCGGTGTACACGGCGCGCATGGGCGTGGCATACCTGCTCATGCTGGCGGTCATGTCGTTCAACGGCGGCGTGCTCCTCGTCGCCGTCGCCGGCCATGTGGCGGGGTTCCTAGCGTTCAAGGCCGGCCTGTTCGGCGACGGGCGGGCGCAGTGCAACAAGCAAGAGGTCGAGCCAACGGCGTGCTGCGCATGCTAGGTTTGCTGCGACGACGTTCCGGCGAGCATCGGGTGGGTTTGTTTGCCTAGGCGCCTAGCGTTGTTTTCTCTTTGAATCCGACGTTCAATTCGTGCGTGCCGCCTGCGATTTACTGAATCATGTTGGCGTTTGGCTGAATCTCGATGGTGATGGGGAGTTTGTGAGTCTGGGAATGGAAGGTCAAAATTCCTGTGATGAGCTGTGAATATGTATCTTCATCACAAGCCAGTGGTGTTGTTCTCCATCGAGTTTCCATGTGATGAGCTTCTTTGCATGGGCGTGTGCATGCAGGCTCCTGTGTCCTACTGCTTGAGCTTGTCCATCTGTACGTAAAACACCTCAAACCAAAATAGCTTGTCTGCATGTCATGTGCGTATCCGCAATCAGCAAGTTTGAGGATCTAAATAACACATTTTCGCAAGTTCAGGGACTCAAATATGCATTTTGAGAGTTCGGGGACCTAGATAACACCTCGGAACAAGTTTAAGAACCGCTGGTGTATTTTACGTAAAAAAAAGAGGCATTGGCAAGTCACCTTCCCGGATGACGTCTCACAGCACGGCTGCATTTGAAATTAATCTTCAGACGATTGTACCACCTGTAAGTACGATGAGGCCATAAATTAGACACCCGCGCATGACAATTCTATCAGCACCAGGGAACTATGATATTGCCACTTGAGGTCTCTAAATTATCGTCTTCTCAATTTTGACGATGGGAGCATCCCAATCCCAAACGAGCCCCCTTTTCATTTCCACGCACTCCCCAGTTGACATTCTGCGCCTGCTTGGTGTTCTATATACTTCGTATATCGCAAGACCAGATCAGACTGCCTTTCCGGGGTGCAAAAGGAGAATAAAAAGAAGAGTGAATTTCACTGTAGCTCTATAAACTTTTTTCGAGATCTCATCTAGGTCCGCAAACTAAAAAAGCGGTCGTCTAGATCCGTAAATTTTTCTCGAGATCTCATCTAAGTCCGCAAACTAAATAAGCGGTCATCTTGGTACATGAACTTTTAAAAGTGGTCATCTAGGTCCATGAACTTTTAAAGAGCAGCCATTTTAAAGAGCGGCCGTCAAGGTCAGGCTCGTCGCCACCGTCTTGGACCTAGACGACAGCTCTTTAAAAGTTCATGGACCTAGGTGATCGCTTATCTAGTTTGCGGACCTAGATGACACTTCAGAAAAGTTGATAGACCTAGATGACCATTTTTTTAGTTTGAGGACCTAGATGAGATCTTGGAAAAAGTTCACGGACCTGCAGTGAAATTCACTCTAAAAAGAATGGCACAAAAAAAAAGGAGAATAAAAAGAAAATCAAGAATGCTACCGTACAAGTGTACAACTAGGCTCAGAAAGAAAAAGCCGATGCATTATTTGGGCCTAGCGTAGACGGCCTGGTCCGTCTAAGCGACGTAGCCGGCCTTCTCCTTCTGCATGGCCTCCGCGATCTTGGACCACTTGGTGCGGGCCGTGATCACCACCAGCGAGCAGCCTTGGCATGTCAGCCCACAGATCAGGCCCATCCACAGTCCCTGCACAAAAGTGTTGTAGTTTCAGAGTCTAATAATCTGATATATCTTCTTCTTTTTTTTTTTGAGATCGAGTCTGAAATCTTCTTCTTCTTGTTGTTTTGCGAGAAATCTTCTTCGTTTGTTTACTGGGGTCTCAGAGAGTAAGGGTATATGGTATATCTTCTTTGATGGAATCCGACGAGTTGCAGCGGGGTCGCTGCATCGAGGGCTCGAGGCAACAGATGCAGGCTGCCGCACATCACTGGTTTTTTCTTATACTTACATCACTGGTTGATGGTCTGGTTATTTACCTTAGCGTTGAACTTGAGCTTGAAGGCGAAGAGGATGGCCAGCGGCATGGCGACCAAGTAGTAAGCCACAAGGTTGGTGAGCGCCGCGAGATGCTGCCACCCGCAGCCCCTCAACACGCCTGCACGCCGGCCGGTTCGTCATTCCCAGGATTCAGGGCATCTAAATTCCCAATAATTATGCAGGCAGAGCCCTCACCTGACAGGACGCCCTGCGCCGAGTCGAGCACGATGGAGATGATCATGAGCGGCGTGAAGGCGGCGAACTCTGCCACGATCACCGCGCTCCCGCTGAAGAGGCTCGCCCACAGGTCGTGCCCGAACGCCAGCAGCAGGACGAAGGAGACGCCGAGGAGCACCGACAGCTTCAGGGTCGTTCTCACGGCGTTCTTGGCCTTGTCCACGTTCCCGGCCCCGATCTCGTTCGACACCCGGGTGCTGCAAGGCGAAAGCAGATCGACGATGTCACCGTAAAGTATAGGGGCGGCCGTAGTTGATTAAAGTTAAAAAAAAAGCAGTAGTTGAAGCGGGCAGTAAATCAAGAAATGACAGTGTCCGTTACCTCACAGCGGCACTGAACCCGTAAGTAATCATGAAGGCAATGGCCTCCGTGCTAGTGCTGCACACACGTTTGCGTCGATCATCAGCTTGTTTTTCACGAAGAGTCATGGAGTAACAACAACAATTATTATTCTAGTCTAGCTAAAAATAATGCAGGTTCAGTCTCGAAACGACTTACCACATGGCGATCAGTGACGTGCTCACCGTGGAATTGGGGAGCAGGCCGGCAACAAGGACCAGGAGCTCAAACGCCCAGATCTCAAGGCTGCAACAAGATCACGATGTCGCGCGCGTTATTGAACACGTGGGCAAAGTGCAGCAGCAACAGCGACCGCATTAAAATTCAATTAATCGCGACGGGACAAACGCTTACCAGACCATGACGGCGGACGGCGCGGCGAGCTTGGCGGTGGGCAGCACGTACCCCAGGGCTTCCGCGGAGAACCCCTTCCACGTCTCGCCGAACGCCTCCGACCGCAGCACGTACGCGAGCAGCATGAGGCAGGACACGGCGAAGGTGGCCGAGACGGCGGCGGAGGCGCCGGCGAGCCCCAGGCCGAGCACGTTCACCAGCAGGTACGCCAACGCGACGTGGAGCGCGAACGGCGCCGCGGAGCAGGCGACGAGCGGCGCGACGGCGGACTGCGTCTGGAGGTACCGGAGCAGGCACTGCAGGAAGCCGAACGCGAAGAGGCCCGGGACCTGGGAGCCGACGAACGCCGCCGCCGCGCGGGACACCTCGGGGTCCTGCCGGAGGAGCAGCAGCACCGGCTCCGTGAACATCCACAGCACGGAGACGAGCGCGGACACCGCCGCCGACAGGAGCAGCGACGACTGCAGGTAGAGGCCCAGCTTGCGGTGCAGCCCGGCGCCGTAGGCCTGCCCGCACAGCGTCTCCAGGGCGCCGCTCATGCCGGTCTGAAACAGCCATTGTTTCCTCTCGCATGTTAACGTACTGTGAAACAATAATATGATTGCGCTTTGTCATGGGTGTCTAACGAAAATTAAACCATGTAATGTAAGTATGTAACTGTCCACGCAGCTGTCGTGGGGTCGTGGGGAGCTAGCTCTGTCAAAAGGTAGGCCCGCCCGGACTGAAGACGGCTAGCTACCACATAATCAGGCAGCAGGCCAGTAGCCACGAGATGAAGTGGCAATGTGGCATGCTCAGCCATTCAATTTGGGTAGATGGAAACGGGTGGTTTGTTGTGGTCGGCGTAGCTGTAGAGGCTGACTTGACAAGAGGTAGATTGATTTCTAGCACCGAATACGCTGTGTCACGGTTACCCTTACGTACTTTACTGTCTAACTGACAATCCCCAAACCGCCAGTGCAACCAACAAAACAAAATCAGGAGAAATGATGGTGAATCATGAATGATCTAGCTAGCAGTACGTTTGTGGGGCTGTGTGCGAGTATGTAGTTGATACGTACGACCAAGGCGTAGCCGGTGACGGTGGCCCAGGAGTTGCCGAGCGTGGCGCCGGCGAGCTGGACGTCGCCGAGGTGGCCGGAGAACATCACGGACACCAGCGGGATGCCGTAGTAGAACACGTTCGTCAGGACCATCGGCACCGCGAACTGCAGCTGCGCCCACGCCTCCTCGGTGTCCACCACGCGCCCGAGCCACCGCGAGCACAGGGCAGGGCCCCCGCGCGGCGGGCGGCGCTGCTGGCCGCCGCCGTCGTCGCCCGCGCGGCAGCCGAGCAGCGGGGCGGAGGACATGACGCCGGCCGGCCGAGAGGAGCTATGCTGGGCTAGCCGTGGCGCGGTGCGGCTTGCAGCCAGGAGATTCGCTTCGCCCCTCGGTTTCGCTGGATTGGGATAAAGATCGTGTGACCAGTGTTACTGGTGAGTGGTTTTCGATGCGCCGCGCCATGTACGGAGTATAGGATTTATAGGAAAGCCGTCCGGGAGTACTTCTGATTTCTGACCGGGGTTACCGCGGGCCGCCTCCCATTTAGGGCCTGTTCGGTTCCTACGGATCGGTGATATTGCTTACTCAATTTATACTAGCTTTTTACGAGGTGGAACTCTTCCCGGTCTAATCCGGACTAACCGAACAAGGCCTTAGGACTTGTTCGGCAGCCAGGGGTTTAATCCCTAAGAGGATGTAATCCAGACAGGGATTAGGTGGATCCTTTTGGTGCCACTCAATCCCTGTGGGGGTTTAATCCCCTCATCTACTTGTTTTCCTTTACATTGTTCGGCTGACCAGGGAATAAAAACAGCAGATCATATGATAGCCAAGCATCGCTTTTGGCAAGCTGTTTGTACTGGAATAACGGCCAGAAGAGAACAATACAACATTTAGACAAAACGGTCATATAAGAGTCCGATCAACTTTTGCAAAATAAATCAAACAGGCAATTGCTTCAACCATAAAGGCCATATGATGGATTACGATATTGCTTCAAACCCAATTTGAAGATTAACAATAAATAAAGTAGATTTAGATAGGGCCATAAGGGACAAAATAGCTGTAGCAATTCTTCTTCCCATCAGAGTATAGCTTGTTGAAGGCATTGTTTGGATGAAGATGAATTACTCCATCATGAAAACATTTGATCTGGTCTTAATTGGTTGAGTCATTACGATGTCGATACGTGCGCGTGTCGTTTCCTCGTTGGAGGCGTTGTCTTGGGAGCCTACTTTATAGTCCAAGAGTTGCTTTGGTTTGTGAAGCGGATGAAGATAAACACGCTTGTGGTAGTTTGCTAGGTCATGGTGCTCTCATTTTTTGTTTCTTTTTCATTGGCTGTGTGCATCTTAGTTATGCAGAGGTCGGGTTGGATCTTATATAATTGTATCATCTCGATTTAATTGTCTAAGATCAATAAAGCTTCTCTTTTAAAAAAAATACTTTAAGCAACACGCATGTGCATGTAGACAGAAAAACAAATCATACAAAACTATATTAGAGCTCCCCACTAAGGAATTCACTCAATGCTCAACGCGCCACGTCATCCTCCACTAAGCACCCCACCAACAAGCCACGTCATCCTCCACTAAGCACCCCACCGAGATGCATTGATTGCTGATTCTTGCGGTACGCCACGTCATCCTCCACTAAGCTCCCCACCAAGATGCGTTGATTAAATTATATACAAGCACCTCACTACAAAATATTGATTTATATTTCTCTCAACATATAAGAATACGAAGAAATCATCTTAGAGTTTCTGCTTCCAAATTTTACTTTATTATTTTTATTTTCAAATTTCACCAAAAGATCCCGCAGCAACGCGCGGGTATCACCCAGTGAGACAATAATCTGCGTACAATCTAAAATTTGCGCTGCTTCGGCAGGTTTTGGGCCAGACCGACACCGCTTCAGGTCCTCCAATTTTCAATCTCTTGTGACCCGATGAATTTTCTAGCAAAAAAAAATACGCGTGATGCAAAAAAGCCGAGACCAAAAACATCGGCCGGCATCAGATGATGTACCCTCAATGAATTAAAAAATCCTAAAATAAATCAAAATCGGTAATGGTCCCACTTTTTTTTCACCGACCCCGTCTATTAGTACAATAGTACCTTTATTTCCCAACCATTGGATTTGTGTGGATGGATGGTTCCTATTTTTCCCAACTACCGTAAAATTTCTCTTGCATATTTGTTTTTTTATTCTTTCTCTTCATAGCTCACGCGTACGGCGTACATGCCGCTATATGGCCCGTAGACGTTCAAGTTAATTTTATCAACAACAAATTTTATTTAATTATTTTCCTATTAATTCCTAATTTTTTTCATCAAGAACATTGAGGTCAACCGTGTGATCCATTTTGGGGATGGAGCGGCTCCGCGGCCAACTGCGCACGTCAGCGAGATTATTGTATGGAGTAATAAAAGACGATTGTGCCCTTCATTATCATTAATTATAGCGGAACCGACTATTTCCAGGTGTTTTCTCAAACGGCAGAGAAAAATTGTGGTAGAGGAACCAGCCGGTTCCCTCCAATCACAGAAACGGCCTCTAGTACTATTTATGTAAAGCTTAGGGCATGTACAGCCCGTCGTTTTGGGCCGTCTGTAACGGGCGCAATTTGCAGAAACACCTCCGCACGCTCCCATCGACGCCCCCGTCCCGTTCCCAGAGGCGGAACCGACGGGCGACGACGCGTTGTAGGCTCCGTCTGCTCACGTCGCCGCCGCAAGCTGGATCCCGCGCGCGCGCTCTTCCTCTCCCGCGCGCCAAATCCAGTCATTTCCCTCGCGCGCCCCGGTCCTGTTCCGCCGCTGTACGGGATCTAGCCGCGACCCAGCGCTACCGCTCCCTCGGACTCGCCGCCGCTAGCTCCAGCTCCAGGAGGGAGCCCCGGCCGTCGCGAGCCGCCGCGGCAGGCGTAGCAGCCTGCTCCGCCCCGGCCACCGCGAGCGCCGCAGAGAGGCAGGGACGCCGGCCCCGTCCGCCGTCCCAATCCCCGGCCACCGCGAGCTCCACGGCAGGCTGCTGCGGTGGCCTGCTCCACCACCTGCGCAACATCTCGCCTTTGCTCTCGGGAAAGGGCGGCCGTGGCTCTGTGCCGTGCAAAGCCCCTGCGACCTCCGCCTTCTCCTCCTTGCTGCAGCTGCAGCTTTCAAGTCAGCATGCAGCACGAGAAGATTGCAGCGTTTCGAAGGTACAGACAATTAAACTTGTACAGCTGAAGATTCTGATACACGATCTTGAAAGTATGAAATCATTTACCTTTTTTTAGCACTTTATTATTGATTTTGCTGGCCAGGATTCCTTCTTTCATTCATTGTGCTCATTTCATAAACAGTCTGGCTGATGTTTTATCTTGAAATTATCATTCTTTTCCTTTTTGGAATCAAAGTATTGTTTCTCATGTCTTCTATAGATGAGAATATTTTAACCCAATGTATGCTATGTGGGCAAATTTGATTAAAGCATGTTTAGAAAGAGCAATGTAATGAATGGAGATAAATCAAATGAAGTATGTAGGCTAAATGCAGATAAATCAAATGAAGTACTAACTTCAAATTCTAACATGAACCTGTGTCAAACCTGTAATTGTATCTGCTGAATGCATTTTCTGAATGTGAACAGAACCTCGACTACTTTGCTATGTTGTTTAAATCTGAATGCCTGCTTGAATTTGTATCTGTATCAGCTACCTGTATCTTCACTTTTCCTACCTCTGCAGGATTTAACTGAGATAGATAAGAAAGACCCACACTATATTTCTTCAGTCAGCTGCACTGCAGCCTGCATGCTAGTAGTTTGCTAGTTCCCTGGTCGACCCTGAAGGCCTGAATCGATGTTACTGCATTAGATTCTACCAGTCATTCTACCAGGCCTGAATCGATGTTACCTCTGAACAATGCATGATGGCAGGATGAACACCTCTGTTCCATCACCTTGGTGCATGCATGTCCTGTGACGTCAGTTCCTTTTTTTGAAGGAAAGTGAATGTGAACTTTAATCCTAGTTGTGGTGCATTTGTGAATGTGGACTGATGGAGGCAGCAGTTTCTTTTTTGATGGAGGCAGCTTGTGGCTGTAATGCCATTCTTTTTACTAGAAACTGTTAGTTCCTGTATGTTGCAATTCTTGAATACAGTCAATTATTTCTGCTATCTGAATACAGTGCATTATTTCTGAATGGCCCATTACATTCTGTCCTGAATATAGTAGTAGCATTGCAAAAATTGTTCTATACTGAATATATTCTGTTGCATGGTTCAGATTTAACCCATCAAGAAATAATGCATGGTTGCATAGTTGCATACTCATTTGCATTCCTCCATTTTCATTCTACTGAAATGCAAAGATCTGTTATTTTTTTGATAGTTATGTCCTTTGTTCTGTACAGAAATGCTCTTTTTCCAATTGTGATAGTTATGTCCTTTTTCTGAACCTAAGACCATGTGTCAGCATATTCCTAACAATTTGCATATGCTTTGCTAATAGAAGATGAGGAAGGAGAAGGAGAGTGAGCAGCACATCGAATTTCTCTTATCGGCTTCTGTTCGTGTGAGTTCCTAGTGCTTTATTTATGGGTCTGATATATTCCATCTGCCTGTATTGTTTTGCTACTATAATTAGCTTACCTTGTTAACTGAAAATTGTTTAACTGAACTTTGTTTAACTCACATATATGTGACTGTTCTGTACTTCACTGAATGTCCTGCCTGTTTAGATTTCAGTTTGCTTCACTGTAAGATATCATGCAAAATGATCTGCACAATTGAATTGTGTTTTAGTAATTTCAAGTATCAATGTTAGCTTCCCAGTACCTTGCAAAAGATCTGAAAATATGTATTTCTGCTATCTTATTGCATTTTTTTGTCCAGCATACAGAGTGCTGTTCTACTATAAGGACTACCAGCTTCATCCTGCATCTCTCTGAACCTGCATCCCTCCCGGATCTGTTCTCTTTGTGATAGTTGTGTCCTTTTTTTAATGAATGTAAACCTGTGCTGGTGTGAACCTGGTCAGTTATCTTGCTGTTCCATCTTGTTTTTGCTTCTATCGGTTTCTGAATGTCAAAAGCCATGCGCGATGTGAAAATGCAGTTCTTCATATTATTCAATAAATAGCCACACAATGGTATACACAATTGCATCTGTAGTTGATCTTAAGCCTATGCAAAGCATTAAACAGCTTACAGACGACCTCTCTGTCTGTGAGCTGTATGGGCTGTCTGTATACCTGTCTGTATGCTAAAATCGAGGTTCTGCAGACGATTACCCGTTTGTGGGCTGTACATGCCCTTATACAGTACTCCCTCCGTCCCACAAAGACTATTCGTTTGGGTTTGTCCTAAATCAAACGATCTTATGTTTGACTAAATTTATATAAAATTATATCAATACTTTTGATGTGTATCAAGTTTCATTAGATTCATTATAAAGTATATTTTCATACTATACCTATTTAGTGTTATAAATACTGATAATTTTCGTTGTGAACACTTGGTCAAACATAAGATGGTTTGACTTAGGACAAATCCAAATGAACAGTCGTTGTGGAACGAAGGGGTAGAAAACATTTTTATTTTTCCCCATACGCGCGCCACCCCACACCCACACACCAGTCCGAAGCCGGAGATCAAGGGTACCAAGCTTCGCATTAACATTAATAGTCAATGTTAATTTAGTCAATGCGCTGAAAGACTTTCTCTCACCGGGGAACGGCGTCACGGCGAGCCAGCGCGGGAGGCGAGGGTCGCCGCCGCGGTGGAGCAGAGGAGGAGAAGGTCGAGGCCATCGTCGCCGTGTGCGTTGCACAGGAGAGGAGAAGGACAGGAGCCGCGCTGCTGAGGACCATGACGTGCTGCTCGGCGGCGGCTGCCACTGCCACGGTGGTCTGGCCGTGGCACAGCGGGCACTCGACGCCGGCGCCTCTCGTCGCGCGCGCCGCAGCGGTAGAAGGTGTCCCCGCTTCGCCCAGCGCCGCGGCAGCCGGTCGGGCCGGCTTGCCGACGCGGCGGCGGCGGGAGGTGCGACACGTAGAGCCGGCTGCCCGCGATGCGCCGACGTCGGTTCATGCCCATGCGCAGAAACAGGAGAGGTGCCATCATGCCCATGCGGCCATGCCCGTGGGTGCCCGGCAGCGGCCCACGGGGCGAAGCCGGGCGACAACGGCGGAAGCGTGCTGGAGGAGGACTTGGCGCGGTGGTGCCGTGGTGGCGGAGGCAGGGCCGCAAGGGCCTCGGCGGCGGTTCCAAGAGCAGCGAAGAGCTTGGGATCCTGCAGTTCGGGCACCGGCATTGACGCTTCCGGAGCGGCGACGCCCATGCCTCCGCCGCAGCAGCAACCAAGAACCTCCGCGAATCGGCTCTGCTTCTCCATCTTCAATGGCCCCCCTCCGTCATGGAGACCAGGGCATCAACTCCCCTCCGCCATGGTCACGCTCCTCACCACCTGGGAGTATGGAATCCGATTCGTCTCCGCGGCGGCTCCTGAGGCGAACTGGCCGTTGCGAAAGGCGAGGTTGTAGGGGCTGATGCGCGCCGGCGAGGAGCGCAAACTGGGCGGCGGTGGAGAGCTGTCGAGTGTCTCTCGGCAGATAACGGAGAGCCACGGGGTGCGGGATCGAGGTGGTTGATCCCACGCGCATCCTCGGCTACTTCGCCGCCACCCGGCGACGGTCGTGGAGCATGGCAGCCTCGACGCTTCCGCGGCGAGGCGACCAGGCCCGGCTCCCCCTTCTCCGCGCGGTGATCGCGAGAGTTCGGAACGTCGAGCATTGGAGGAGGGGAGGGGAGGATTTGGGGGGAGCGGCGGATGTGGCCGGGTGGACGCAGGCGATGCCCGGCGACTACCAGGCGCGCCGTTCGCTGAAGGGAGCGGTGGGGCCAGGTGTGTGCGAGGCGGCGGCGAGTGGGCCCAGGTTACGACACGAGATTATCGCGGCAGGGAGGCAGCGGCACCGGAATGCGCGCCGACCCGCAACGCAATACGTCACTGGCATGCGGGCCCTCCAACGTAGAGGCCCACGTGTCATTGAACATTGGAGTCCAATTGAGCCTATTGGCGGTTGCCAGGCGCCGGCATGCCTTTTCCATCCTCCCCTCCGTCCCCTCGGGTTTATTTAATGCCCGCGGCCGCTCTCGATAGACGCCCTTTTCGTTTGTCTGAGGGTTTGGTTCGTGCTGAGAGAAAAATACTGTTGGTTGGTGGCTGGTGGCTGGCGCTAATTTTCGCTGAGAGAAAAACATTGTTGGCTCGCTGAAAACAATTCAAACGAACAGGACGAATCCAAAAAGCAACAGCCAACAGGCCCCACCCTTCTCTCTCCTCTCGCCGCCCTTCTCTCTCGTGAGGAACTCTCGTGTTCGTCCTCGGGGCAGCGAAAGAGCAGGGCACTACGGGAGAGCGAGCAGGTGTGTGCGTAATTTTCGGTGCGATTTGGCGTGGTTCATTGATTGTTGAACTACTTCCCCTCTGCTATTATATCTGTTGGGGGTGGTTCCTGAAAAATGGTAAAAGGTGAAGTGAAAACGTCACATCGGACTCTGTAAACAGTGAAGTGAAAACGTCACATCGGACACTGTATCACTTTTTGTTTGTTTGTGGTAAACATTATCCTACCATGACCTAACTAGGCTTAAAAGATTCGTCTCGTCGTGTACATCAAAACCATGCAACTAGTTTTTTTATTACCCACATTTAGTACTCTATGCATGAGGAGAGAGATTTGATGTGATAAGTGAATAGTGAAGTTTGGAGAGAGAAGTTTTGAAAGTTTGATGATTTGACTAGGAACGAAACACGGCCTTGGTTTCCTTTTCAAATCATTCGATGCATTGTGAACTGGATGGGGATCTGAACTTTACGCTGATGGATAGGTAGTTTCAATTTGACGTCGCAACTAGTACTCCGTGTAGTTCCCCTCTGTTGTTGGTGTCTGTTGGATGTGATTTGAATTTGACGCTGATCAGTACTAGGTAGTTTCAATTTGACGTCGCAACTAGTTCCCCTCTGTTGGTGTCTATTGGATGTGATTTGAATTTGACGCTCATCAATACGGAGTAGGTAGTTTCAGTTCGACATCCATTTATTTTTTGTTTTCGGTGAGATGATTGTGTGAAATCGTTATTTATGCATGCGATTGGTAGAAAATCACCAGCGCTGGTTCCTCCTCCGTCATTTTATATCCGATGATGGGCAGTCCTCTACTCCTCTCGCCTTCCTCCCTCCTCCTTCCTCCTCATGAGAAGCGACAGGGCACCGAATTTCCAATCATCACAGGGTGCGTGCGATTTGGCGTTACTCTTTACAAGGGCCGTATTTCTTTGGGGTGCGTGCGATTTGGCGTTACCCTTTACCCAGGGCCGTGTTTCTTTGGGGCCTCGTTCGTAATCATTTAGTGACGTGCATGTGCTTGATCTCGGGTGACATAACTGATTGAGTGCTATCTGAATTTGATGTTGATCGACGCTTTATTATTTTCAGCCTGTTTGTTGGGATGAAACAGTAGAAATGCATGCGCCTGTTTAATCCATGCGTTTTTTTATCCTGTTGGGTAAATTTTGATCCCCGTGCGAATTGATCCATGCGTTTTGTAGATCAGATAGCTGATGGTTTGGTAAATCTGAATCTGAGTAGGTGGTTTTATGCTTTTAGTAGATTCCGGGCACCTGTGTTTTCGGGTTGACGTCTGACAATATTCTGATGCATATGTTTCGTTTCCCTTACCCACGAATCCCAAATCATCGTCATCTGCACGTGCACTATTTATGTGTTTGGTTTGGAGACAAGGTAGGATGGGATGGTCCCGTCCCTATTTTTTAGGATGGGATCGTCCCATTTCGTGTTTGGTTGAGAGGAACGAGTTCATCCTAGGTTTTTGTTTGGTACGAGGGATTGAGAGGATGGGACGGATGCCCTTTTAACACCGTTACACCCAGCATTTAAGTGGGCTCTACATGTCATATAGGTGGACCCGAATTCTCAAGGAAAAAGATTTTTTCTTTTTTTCTGCATTATCTTCTTCTCGACGCTGTCGAGCTCGTTACGCGCCTCCCATGCCTCGCGCGCCGGCGTCCGCGCCTCCATCGACGCCCCCTCCAGCTGCGCGCCGCCCCTGTCCAGCAGCATGCCGGCGGTCGCACCACCAACTCCAGCTGCGCGCCGGCGTCCGCGCTGCCCCAATCCAGCAGTGCGTCGGCGGTCGCGCCGCCCTCCACCTGTGCGTCGGCGACCGTGCTGTCCGGCCAGCAGCACCGGTGGCTGCGCCGTCCACCGCGCCGCTCCGTCCAGCAGCGCGCTGGTGCCGCAGGAGGAGCTCATGGTCCGCCCGTCGTAGCAGCTCGTGCGGAGCCGCTCGCGCGGTCGTCCGCCGGAGCTCCTCAGGCGCTCGCCGCTGGAGACGCCCGCCGGAGTCGCCCGCGCGCCGGAGCAGCTCGCGCGCCCCGCTGTCGCAGCCGCTCGCCCGCCCGCCGAAGCTCCTCGCGCGCCCGCCGCTGGAGCAACTCAAGCGCCGCCAGACGGAGTCGTCCGTGCTGGAGAAGCTCGCCCGCGCGGCCGTCCATCGGAGTTCCTCGCGCGCCGCCGTCGAAGCAGCTCTCGCGGCCGCCCACCGAAGCTCCTTGCGCGCCGCTCGTCGAAGCAGTTCGCGACGGAGGGAGACGGCTGTGACGGAAACCGAAGTGGGATGCCCCCGTCCGCTCATTTTAGGCGGACGGGAGCGTCCCGCATCTGGGGCGAATATTCCCCTACGGGATGACTCCGTCCCACTTCAACTCACAACCAAACACCTACAAAATGAGGACCGTCCCATTCCATCCCGTCCCGTCCCTCGTACCAAACACATGCTATGAGAGGGAGCGTTGCCTGCTGTGTGTTTGTCTGTCTTTCTGAATCGAGATCCGTTTGCGCGCGCGCATTGCCCGACGTTGACAGAGACGCTTGTTGCTGCGCAGGTCGAGACAGGGAGGAGCCCGGAATGGAGGCGCTACTTCGTCAGAGGCGACGCGAGGAGGAGGAGATCGCACCGGGCAGCGCTGGTTACCGCTATAAGGTACGGCATCATATCGATCCGTAGCGCTCGTTCAGTTCCCTGCTTGCCCGAGCCTTGGGCAGCTTACCCGCGGACCCGACCAGACCCGCGGGCCGTCGGGTACGGTCCCCTACTATTACGGCGTCTTCAACTCGGTGGGAGACTTTGACCTGGCCCTCCTCCATGCAAAGGTGGAGGCGTGGAGCTCCCCGCGTACGTGGTGGCTCTGGCTCTGCCCAACATGAACCTCCGAGACTGCCGTATGCTTCGTCAGGATCTGGACGCGGCCTCGGAGGGGAGGGACAACTACTCCCTCCGTCTCAGGTCCTGAAGCATTCAAACTCAATATTATATAACAGAAAGAGAAATGATCTCTATATTCCTCATTTTACACTATTCATCAACTCTCCACCTACCACCAACCTCGAATAATTTTATCCTATCCCTCCGTCCCTCCAGAACCTTATATTTTAATACAAAATTTGAATCATCTAAGTCCTTATATTATATTATAGGACGGAGGGAGTACTACGGCCTCGATTTCATGCTGCTGCCGACCGACCTACTAGATGCCAAAGTGGGCGACGGCGAGGCTGTCGACCAAGCGCTGGGACTCGTCGAGGCCGCATCCTCTTCTATCGCCAAGTGGGCCACCGACGCTGCTCCTGCCCCGCAGCGGGCCTTGCGTGCCCAGCTTGCCCAACAGGCATGGGCGAGGGACGTCAAGGCTCGGGCGGTGCACACGGACGCGGTGCTCAGGGAAGGTGCTACTTGCCTCGGGCGTGCCTGATGTGAACGGAGTACAATGGAATGTTAGGAGAGTACACAGAGTACACCCAAACCCAACGCGGGGCTTTTGCCTCTTAGTTTGAGCTCACAAGTTTTGTTAGCATCGAGTTTTGTTAGCATCAGTTACATGAAGGATTGAAGGCAATACAGTAGATGGCTGCAAAACAAAAAATTGTTCTGCTACGCTGCGAGTGTCAGATATTATGTAAACCGAGGTGGTGTTTAGATGTTAAAATTAGGAGGTTGAATTTGGAAGTAAGATGTCACTTCGTAATCATTGTGCTACTGTACCATTTCGTTTGTATGTGTAAAAAATTATCCAAAAATTGATTAATTAGGCTCAAAATATTCGTCTCGCAGAGTATAATAAAACTGTTTAATTAGTTTTTGATTTCATCTATATTAGTACTCCATGCATGTTATGACATTTTGATGTGATGGAGAATCTTCTTTTTTATAATTTATTTGGGAGTAACATTTTAAAAACTTTTGGGAACTAAACATGGCCCGAGTATACTACTCTGCAATGTTCTGTATTGCGTCAGACCGTCAGTGGAAATGTTCTAGATTATGTATGTGATCGCTCCTAATCATCCGTCGACAACATCCAGTCTCAACCAGTATGCACCCAAAGCGAACCACACCACACCGGCGGACCACACCCAATCGTCCACGGATAAAATCGAAAAATGTTTATATTGTGCGTGACGGAGGGAGTACTCAAGTATAACCATTAGAAAATCAGAAAAAGAACTGGAGCGGCTACGTGCTGGGCTGGCGCTTGTCGTCTTTTCGTTGGGCTGATTTTAAACCTCGTGGGCCAAGTAGTGACGGGCGATTTCTCGGGCTGGACCCCAGCCTGTGGGCCCAGTAATGCTGGAGTCCGGCTCCCACCCCGACCGGTAGGTACATCATACTATCATAGGATGTGCGAGTCCAAGATGGATCGATCTCGAGGCGATTTGATCTATCCCAGTTCCCCACCCACCACCGACCGCCATGGACATGGAAGAGCGCCACCGCCGAAAGCTTGTTCCTGAGTTGGACGGCTCTTCTTCTAGCCGTCTCAAGGTACAAACTAGCGTAGCAAAATATATATACCCGGCCAGCAGGATCTTAATGACTTTCCATCGTCGTCGGTGTGCAGTGTCGTCGTCGTCGCCTGACATGTACTACTTGGACATCGCCTGCAGAGCACAAAAGAGCGGCGTCATTGGAGGACCTTCCCGAGGTTCCATGACTTCTTAATTAGCCGTTTCTTTTCATCCATTGTATAAGTATATATATTATTGCTTAGTTAAACGGATGGACAACTTTTAGTAGCCTATTCAAAAGTCAATTCAAGCTTCATTAAAACTTATTCTAGTAGATTCGTGTTTCAAGTACTCACTCCGAAAGAATATAATTTAGGTGTTGTTTTGGACAAGATTTTAGTCAAACATTGAGAATATAAATTACGAATAACTTTTAGATCATTGATTTTAGAAATATAAAAACCATATGAATAAAAAATATTTTTATAAAAGTATGCATATAATATTTTTTAATAAATATTTTTGTAAAAATAAAAGGTCAAAGTTATATTTTGAAGATCGTGTTGTTGTCCAAACGTCATCTGAATCATATACGGAGGGAGTACCTTTAAACATGATGTGAAGCCGGTTAATGTAACGGTTGATGATTTTGCATAGTAATTATTAAAGAAAAATTGGTGATCAAAGTATACACTTCTGCTAAGTATAATACCTTTTCCTTTGCAAAAAAATGTAACACCTTTTCAAATCCAAATGTTTGTTTGTGCAGGACCTGTTACACAAAGTAATATCAAGACTCACTGTGAAGGAAGCAGGACAAACAAGCGTACTATCCCTCGATGGAGAAAACGTTGGACATATCACTCACATCTCTGCTTCGACGGGACTAGCTCCGAGCTCGCCGGTTACGACACTGAGGCCTTGTTCGGTTTATTTGGATTCGTTCCAAGTGGAAGGATAGATATTTATAATAGATATAACAAAAGACAAGAATTCAATCCGGGCCGAGAATCAAAAAAGCTCAACGAGAGAAGAGGAATCAATCCATAAATCGATAGGTATGGAATTAATCCCGGTCTCTTGTTGGGTATATTATGAGTCTTTTTGGTTTCCCACCCGGATTGAATCCCGGTCTCTTGTTGTATCTATTATAAATATCTTCTTGTGGCTATGATTCCAGCTGAAATGAATCCAAGGGAACCGAACAAGGCCTGAAAGATTCGTGGATCATGTCACCACGGTGTTGCAACAGCACAACCACATGGTGGTGGTGGATAGGTTTGAGCTGCGGTCGCCTCTGCTTGGGAAAGAGCACGCCCATCACATGGATCGGTGGTTTGGCTTTGTCGCCGCCACCAAGGGGGCGAGGCATGTCGCCCTTGATTTGAGCCCACTACCCGATTCCAAGCATTATCGTGTTGTTCCCGGCCCGAATAGATACAGATTGCCAGCAAATCATCTCGTCGGTATTGTGTCTCTGCTCCTCGGCTACGTGTGCTTAGAGCTGCCAGCAACAGTGTCGCTTCTTTGGTCGCTCAAGAAACTGGAGCTGAAATTCGTTGTTGACCTAGGGGATCTCACGCCCTTCATAGCGAACTGTCCTGCTCTTGAGTGGCTAAGTATCTCTTACTCTTGCGTTCGCCATCTTGTCGTGCCTCATCAGGCACGCTGCCTGCGTTACCTGCGCCTTGAGCATGCTACTGGCCTGCAAAGTATCCATCTAAATTCTACGAGCCTAGAAAAAATTGACTACTATGGGTGGCCAATTAAAACTAAAAATGCCTTGAAGTTATCACAGGCAAGCATCCTTCTCTACTGGCTCCTTGATACTGTCAGCTGCTACTTCTGGGAAGAACTCTCCTGCTGGTTAGCCCCCGTGCATCGACTAGTCCTACAATTCAGCATGGATACAAAGGTTTGGTTCCTTCAAAACTCTAATGTGCAGCAGGAATTTATTGTCTCTTCATTTCTTGCCCCGCCCGCTTGGAGGGTGTATGTGATTGTTTGTTTACTATTAACATTCACCTTATTTTTCTTTTCTTATTCAGACAACGAGATTGATCAATAATCCTGCCAAATTTATTCACTTAAGGCATCTAACTCTATTTTGTAATATCTTTGGAGATCCTGAGAGTGCATTTGTCATCCTCCGCTTGACTCAAATTCTCGAGTCAGCCCCTCAGCTAGAGCATTTTGTGTTGCACGTAAGTAGACCATATCCATGTATGATGCTTTATACTAAATAATTTACTTCACGTGCGCATCTATATGTTTCTAGCACATGAGCTGTCTTGATTCCTTCTTTCTAGTTCTTGTTAGTTTTGGTATTGAGGTGGGGCTTTGTTAGTTCTTTTTTCGTACCCATTTACAGAAAAAGTTTTAGTTGTGGCACAATGAAACTATTTCATGTATCTTTTTTTCATCTTTTCTTTCATTTGTATATCTTATCATAATTATGCTAATTAGTGTTTGCTTGATGCAGATGGACAGTTTTGATTCCAGACCCTTTTATTTGAAGACACCTGAGTGTATCCGGTCACACGTGCACCATCATCACCTCAGGGCTGTCCAAATGACAGGGGTGGTCGGATTATCCGGTCAATTAGAGCTGGCAAAATACATTCTGCTTTGTGCCGATGTTCTTGAGTTTATGACCCTTAATATAGCAAGAAATCGAATTCAGAGACCAACGAAGTTGGACTATACTCATTCTATAGAACTCGAGAAATTTGCGAAGGAGTACCTAGATCCACAAGGGGTGTACCATGGTGTTTTGAAAATTGTAGGCCTTAGTTTGAATTGTCATTAGGATGATTATTAGGCTGCAGTGAGCAACCTGACGTGTCTTCAATAGTAGGGTGTTCATACACAACCCTCGTCGTTTTCGGTCCAATCGTCCCATACCCATAACCTGCATTATTGATCCCACGAGAATGCGTGCTTTGTAGCATGGACATCTGATGAAATCAAAAAATATATACCAAAAACTAGGCAGCTTTGGTATTTTCTATAAGCTAGTACGCCACGATTTGCAAATATCTCTGTCGAGCAGTACATACAGAAGTGAGAGATACAGCGACAAACCAGGTAAAAAAGATCCTAGCTACTCTTGAATGATCAGATGATCCTGACATACACACAAGTTGGTTCTCAAGATGAACAACATGACATCCCGATCTGTGGAAATATAAATTCGGGCATTTTCATTGCAGAATCATCAGGATAACAAATGAAATCTTATACTGCGCGCCTAGGACTGGAGTGAGACCGACATGGAAACAGATCCCAATCTGTGGAAATGTAAATCCGGGCATTTTCGTTGCAGAATCATCAGCATGATACTGTATTAGGACCTACTGAGACCAACATGGATACATAATAGATTTGATTCGACTACAGAAGATAAGTAGAGACTGAAACGACCATGCGCAACGACAGACGCAAAGTAGTAGTAGAAGAGAAGAAAAGCCAAAAGAAAAGCATCATCAATCATGTGGCTCGCCGCCTCCCTTCTCAGTTGCTGTCGCCTCCTCTAGCAGCAGGAGGAGGAGCGCAGCCCATGAAGGTGGGCTTCCTCATGGCGGCCTCCAGATCTGCAACCCTTTTGGCGAGGAGCACCTCGAGGTCCGCCATGCACTGACGTGCATCCTCCGCAACCTTTGCGACATCTCTTGCGAGGAAGTGGCGGCTCGCCGCGGTGACCATGTCCAGATGCTGGTCACATGGGACGGTCCTCTCCTCCTCCGGCAGCGTCTCAAAGACGTCCTTTGGTTCACTACCGGAATCCTCAGCTTCGCCGTGTGCCCAAAACTTCACCGTAGGCAAAATCTCGGGCACACGGCGAAGAGTCTCTTTGCCGTGTGCCATCCAAAAAGCCTACGGCGAAGAGTCTCTTTGCCGTGTGCCATCCAAAAAGCCTACGGCGAAGTTTCGGCACACGGCATACATACTCTTCGCCGTGTGCCCCGGACTCGGCACACGGCAAAGAAAATCTTCGCCGTGTGCCTCCCACACAGGCACACGGCGAAGTCTAAACATACACGTCCGTTACCCATGCCGTCTGCGGTGGGTTTTATTATTTTAAAAAATAAGTCTTCGCCGTGTGCCAACGTTGGGCACTGTTTCGGTTTATAAGCAGCGAGCATGAGAGAAAGTGCGAATCCATCTTAGATGAGTTTCCCCACGCTCCATGTATGATAGCATGACAAATCGAGAAATCTCGTGATTTTCAGACTTCATTTGAATTTTATAAAATTTAAACGGTATTCACGCTCCTACATATAGTAATGTTTGAAGACCAAAATTTTCAAGTTTTTGTTCTCAACACCTGGATAAGGCCTTACACTACACTCAATGTTATGAACATCATTTTTACACTTTTTTTAATATATTATTTTATGCATCTGCAGTTCAAATTCGAATTAGATAAAAAAAATCCTAGTAATCAAATTAAATCGCGAAATATATCAAACCAATTATAAAATTTATGAAAATAAAATATGATATGTAAAAGAATATATGCACACCCTAAAAAATATGTAGAGGTAAAAAAATATTTTTTTTAAAAAAAAATTCGCCGTAGGCCTTAACTTGGCACACGGCGAAGAGGCTCTTCGCCGTGTGCTTTTTTCTAGGCACACGATAAATAGGTGTTTCAATGCACATTTTGAAGCCCTAAACGAATTCAAATGAAAATATTTTGAATTATAATGTTGTATAACCCATCAAGATAAACAATTTTTGTTGAGGGCAGTTTCTCATTTGACAATGTTAAAGTGAGTTTGTTCATAAATCTTACATGTCACTAGTAGTTTCTCTCTAATAGTATATAAGAGGGATAGTGAGTGTATTTTTTGAATACCAACTTTTTTATATGATCTCATATGAAAAAACACTTTATATAAAAGTCGTACACCTCGAAAAAATATAAAACTTTGTAGTTGACAACTTTTGTATTTGAGATTGTTCAATGCCTCAAAATATTGTTATAAATTATCTAATTTGAAATTTGAAATTTGAAATTTTGCAAATG
>OAMR01000047.1:3673360-3703369 GCA_900205405.1 Echinochloa crus-galli
TCTAAGTGTTTGTAACGAATTTTTGAAATTTTCAAACGACATCGGATGTAAATATGTTCTATATCAAAGTTGTTGGTCTCGAAGAGATATAAAAGTTTGTAATTTACCACTTTTTCATTTGAAATTATTTAACCGTCCAAAAATTCGTTACAAACACAGAGAGAAAACACAAGTGAAAAAACCACCTCGCGTCGTTCACCGGGCTCACCACCTCCGTGCTCCGCCCCTTCAAGCGCGGGCGTGCGGCGGCGACGCGGCCGGGCGGGCAGCGCAGGCGTGCGAGGGGTGCGGGCGCGCGGGCGTGCGGTGGCGCGGCCGGGCGGGCAGCGCTGGCGTGCGGCGGCGGGGTTGGTGCGGCCGGCCGGATTTTTTTTAATTTTCTCAAACGATTCGCCGTAGGCCAGATCTAAGGCACACGGCGAAGACCAACACTTCGCCGTAGGCCAGATTTATGGCTCACGGCGAAGACCAATACTTCGCCGTAGGCCAGCTTTAAGGCACACGACGAAGTACCGAAAAAAATAAAATGTATTTCTGCCGACTTTTTAATTTGTCTTCGCCGTGTGCCCTAGGGATGGCACACGGCGAAGTTTTGAATTTCAAAACCGCATAACGGACGACGCGGTATGGAGCCGTTTGTTACTTTTCTTCGCCGTGTGCCGTATTTAGCCTACGGCGAAGCCTTCACCGTGTGCTCGAAAAATGGCCTACGGCGAAGTTCGCCGTAGGCTTCGCCGTCGGGGCCCTTCGCCGTAGGCTACACACGGCGAATACTTCGCCGTGTGCCTAAAGGGGCTTCGCCGTGTGCCCCTGGCACACGGCGAAGTACTGAAATCCGGTAGTGGTTGTAGTAGTCGGCCATGGTCTGCTTCGCATGCTGCACCTTGGGCTCAGCAAAGTCAGTGAGATCAACCAACCTGCTCTGCACCACTTGCCTCGTCGCTTTGAAGTCGGCGAGGATGACGCTGGCGGCGTCGTAGGCCGACACCTTGTTGTGGAGGTCGGCTGGGTTGATGATGCTGAGGGCGGCGGGCAGCGTCCCCTGCTGCTGTGCCACCATCTCCAGATGCGGTGGGCGTCGTGGAGCGGAGTGGTGGGCATCAGGAAGACGTACACGAGGGGAAGGCGGTGATGCTCGTCCTCCACCTTGGCCGATTCAGCGACGGTGTTGAACAAGGCGCCAGCAGAGGATACCTTCATCCAGAAGGTGGAGCGGGTGGCGGTGTCGACGGGGAAGTTGGGGTCGGGGGCGGTCATGGCGGCGGCCTCGATTCGGACGAGGTGGTTCTCCTTGACGGAGCGGAGGCAGCGAGGAACCTCCACTTGCATGTCCAAGACGGACGCGGGGTCGATGTCCAGCTCCAGCTCCGTGATGAGGTCGACTATGCTGCCGTAGTCGAACTCGTCGGCCTGCGGTGGGGCAGGGGAGGCGGGCACGGGCGGGTTGCCGGAGCCTGCGGAGGGGGAGGGCGGAATGCCGCCCGGGCCGCCGTAGCTTGGGGAGGATGACGACATGGCCGCGCGCCGCCGCCGCCGCTGCTTGGGTAGGGAGAAGGGGAGGGAGGAGAGGAGTGGAGAAGAAGAGGGATGGCGTGGTATTGGTGCGGGTGGTGGGAGTCGAAAGAAGACGAGACGAGACGAGGGTGGCAGTGAAAAGGAAGCTGCTTTTCTTTCTGCTGCCTGCGTCCGACTAGGATCCGCTCTCACCCCCGCTCTCACCCGGATTCACCGACGAGTAGGTCCCATTGCAAGGATAGCCTATCCTGCCCTATCAACAGAGAGAGGGAGGGAGACACGGGGCGGCCAAAATTTTGCTACGTACTAAAGAATTTTTGAGAGAGAGAGAGGCCAGGACGGGTCGGAGCTAGTAAAAAAGGCCCCCACCTTTTTGGAGGGGAGAGGGAAGGATGGGTTGTTCCGTGATCAGCCATTGTTTAGTTCTGAGTAATAAATGTTAAAAATTAATTGTATAGTTTTATTATACTTTACAAGACGAACATTTAAGCCTAATTAATCAATGTTTGAATAATTATTTATAAATACTAACGAAATGTTACAGTGCAACATTTATGATAAAATATAAAGTTTGGAGTAAAAAAACTCCCTTCATTTGCAAAAAAGAAAAGAACCCCCCTTCAAAAGCTCGCCAGAAATTGAACTGGAGCAGAGCAATAGCAGAGGTGATCCTGTTGCTATAATGCAATCACAAATTCATTGGAGGATAGCAGGAAATCCTATTGCTTTTAACTCATCTTGCTTCATAATTGCCAAATTAACTGATGCCATCAAAGTATTTGATTGCATGGCACTTCTCGATCCTTGGAAAACCAGACCACATAAACATTGCTCGTATGATATTGTTTGATTTGTCCCTCTATATTTCATCTTGGCTCCGTGTTCCTTGTAAACGAGCATGATGGTATTAATCACCGGTCTGGTTGCACAGAACTTCAATTTGGCTGGTCAAAAAACAAAAAGAACCGGTTGCCCGGCATGGGATGCTATGGAGCAGAAAGCATCACAGCATTGCCCGCTCAGTGTGACAGTGCTGTGCTTTGCCAGACTGAACACAAGACAAGGTACACTTTTTGAACACACCACTACTGAAGCATGGACCACAACATGTTTTTTTATGGGAAACCACCCAAAAGGAATTTGATTAATTAAAGACAGCTGATGTTACCTAAGGAGGAGCACTAGAAATTTTACCCAAGGAGGAGCACTAAAAATTTGGCTACTAATTGGACACTCCCCTGGACGTTTAAAGTTTGAACATTTAGAGCAACTCCAACAGCCTCTCTATATCTATTTTGCTCGGTAAAAGAAAAGAGAAAGAGAAAAAAACTCGATCCAACAGTCTCGCTATACCCATCCGCTCGCCATCTCGTTCGGCATCCGCCCCTCCCCGTTCGGAAAAGATGCAGAGCCATAGCGATTCGCCATCCCTCTTCCCCGTCGGGCGCCTCCCCGTCTTCCCGCCAATCGAGGCCGCGGAGGCCGCCACAAGGCTGCTCCGCCACTTGCTGCTCCCCACCGCCACCGCCGGCGCGAAGGTGAAGACGGCATGTGGCGGAGCACGGGCTCGGCGTCGAAGTCACAGCGCGCCAGGAAGAGCAGCAGGCCGACCACCGGCAGCGGCGCCGGGCCAGGGGGAGCGGCGGCGAGCCGTCGGTGCCATCGGCAAGGGTCTTGGCTGGGCTGCGGGCTCGGAAGAGGAGCGAGCAAAGGACTAGAGGAGGCAGAGCAGCGTGGGCGCGTCGAGATCGAGGAGAAGGGCGCCGTCGACGAGCGTGGAGGGGAGGGCGAGTGGGCGGGGGAGGGAGCGCTCACCGTTGGCACTGCCGTTGGCCTCGGCGCCGTTCTCCTCCTGCTTGGGCTTCTTCTCCGCGGGCTCGGTCGTGGGCGCCGAGAGGATGGGCGCCGCCTGCGCTCGGCCCGCCGCGCCTGTGCGGCGGCCCCTCCCTCTGATGTCGGGCGCCGACGTCGACGCGGCCCCTGACCACTCCACATCGAGGAGCCCGAGGCCGGGCCCGCGGCGCAGCTGACCATCGTGTACAGCGGCCGGGTGCTGGTGCTCGACGACGTCCCGGCGGACAGGGCGTCCGACCTGCTGCGCCTCGTGGCGGCGGGGCAGCAGCTCTCCTTGGCCGCCGACCTGCCGGTGGCGAGGAAAGCGTCGCTGCAGCGGTTCATGGAGAAGCAGAAATGTGTATAAGAGACGTGGGCGGGGGAGGGAGCGCTCACCGTTGGCACTGCCGTTGGCCTCGGCGCCGTTCTCCTCCTGCTTGGGCTTCTTCTCCGCGGGCTCGGTCGTGGGCGCCGAGAGGATGGGCGCCGCCTGCGCTCGGCCCGCCGCGCCTGTGCGGTGGCCCCTCCCTCTGATGTCGGGCGGCGATGTCGATGCGGCCCCTCCCTCTGATGTCGGGCACCGACGTCGACGCGGCCCCTGACCACTCCACATCGAGGAGCCCGAGGCCGGGCCCGCGGCGCAGCTGACCATCGTGTACAGCGGCCGGGTGCTGGTGCTCGACGACGTCCCGGCGGACAGGGCGTCCGACCTGCTGCGCCTCGCGGCGGCGGGGCAGCAGCTCTCCTTGGCTGCCGACCTGCCGGTGGCGAGGAAAGCGTCGCTGCAGCGGTTCATGGAGAAGCAGAAATGGAGGGCCGCCGCGCGTGCCGAGGAGCCATACCACCGCCCCGGCGAGCGATGCGACGAGCTCACGCTTGGGGATCGAATCGACGAGGCAGAGCAGGTGGGGAAGGAGGCGGAGAAGAGGTGGGGAAGAAGGAGGAGGGGTGGAGCAGACTAGAGAGTCTGTTGGAGTATACCAAAATATAGAGAGGAAATCTTTTCTAAATAGATCTCTAAATTGGATTATAGAGATTAAAAATTAGCTAAGCTGTTGGAGTTGCTCTTAGCAGTTCCAGGTTAAAAGGACGATGCAACAGTAATACAACATTCCTAAGCATCTGCTATTTTGTTGCAAGTTCTTGAAATGTGAAATGTGGTTAATTCTTCCATTAATTGCTGGGAGAATATTAGATATTTCTGCTGTTCAAACATTTAGGTGGACCACGAAATGTTTGAATAGCAAATCATTTTAAACTTTCAAATCCTTTTGGAAAGGGAGAAGGACTGCCTGGTCCGAACAGTCAAAAAGGAAACGGACCTCTGCTGCTCTGCAACCGCTGCACGCGACCACGCCACCTCTCACGAACTCCTCTTTGCTTTGCAAGAGGACTAGTACTCCGTAGCCGGTGCCGACCGAGAGAGTAGTAGAGGGTGAAAGCCTGCCACCACCATGGCATGCCTTGTCCTATCCTCCATTCCATTCCCATCGCATGTACTTTTTTTTTGAAATATCCGCCCTGTTCGTTTGGTTGGTGGCTGGCTGGTGGCTGACGTCGGTTTTTGCTGAAAGAAAAACACTGTTGGTTGGTGGCTGGTGGCTGGCGCTGGTTTTCGCTGAGAGAAAAATGCTGTTAGTTCGCTGAAAACAATCCAAACGAACAGGACGATCATCGCATGTACTCCATGCCTCCAGTGCCATGGCATGTAGTATCGGAGGCGGAGGGGCACAAGCAACAACGCTCTGTAAGTCCAAGTCCGGTCAAATCTCGGTGGTTCCCTTCATCTAACCGTTGCCGCAGAATATTTTCTTAAGCAATTGCAAGTAGAAAAATTATGATATACTATCTCCATTCTCATGATATATTTGAGAGTAGAGGAAATATATCTTTTTCATGATTTGAAACGTTTTTTTGTTCAAAAAAATAATCTTATTCTACCATCGGATAAAGAATGTTGAGGTAAGGCATTGATCGGAAAATAGGCTGCCCTAAACCGACGCATTATTTGGGCCTAGCCCAGGCTGCCTAGTAGTGGGCCGTTTCCTCCTGCACGGTTTCTGCAATCTCGGACCACTTGGTGCGGGCGGTGATCACCAACAGCGAGCAGCCTGTCCTAAAAATAAAAAACCAACAGCGAGCAGCCTTTCACAGTTTCACAGACTGAGCTGCCAGATCTTATTCCACCTATTTCTTAGCTTCCATAATGTGGCTGAGGACCGAATAAATTATTTTTGAACTCTCATTTGTACATGGACCTACTCCCTGCTAGTTGGGTTGGTTCTAGCTCATTAGTTTTCTTTTCTTGCATATATCTAGAAAAGAAAGTCCCAAAAATAAGTTTTTGAACCTCCTAAAATGTATCAAAAGCTAAAAAAAAATCTACCAAAGAGTTCCCGAAAAATAGTTCAACAAATCCATCATTGAGCCCATCCTCCACCAATTTACGAAATCACCATATGTGAAAAACAAAGGATGATGTGTGAAAAAAAAAGAAGAACATAAGGACAGGCGTTTTCGAGGGAGCTTCCTTCTTTCCCCGTCGATCCGCCGGCCCCCTCCCCTCCGGCGGTCTCCGGGCGGCGGAGTGGGTAGGGGAGCCCGGCACCTTGGCGTGAGGGACCTGTATAGCTGTAGTTTTACATCTACTAGCTTGTATCTACCGGTGATGGCGTGCAGGCCGTCGTCTTTGGTGATCTTTCTCCTGTGCTTCTCCGGCGGCGGCGGCGGCGGTGTCGGTGTCGTCTCCGACGAGGGACGCAGGAGCCCCTTCCTCCTCCTTGCGGTCTCTGTTGGCGTCGCCGGTGGTGTCGTCATCCCCGGACTGCAGGGTGTGAGGTTAGATCTCCTCTACCTTCTAGCGTGCGGGGTGGAGTTGTGGTCTTTCCCCTTGCTGGGGTCTTTGTCTGGTTGGCCGCCGGCCTTGTCGTCGGCCGTCCTGGACTCCCTTTCCGGCGTGTTGGCGTCGGATTCGGTTCCTCCGTCGTCCATGGTGTGGAGATCGTCGACGTTCGTTCAGTGGAAGAAGATGCGTCCTAGCGGGTCTGGGGCGCTGGATCTTGCGGCAGACCAAAAGCTTGGAGTCTCCGGCGATGGCGACGGGTGGATTTGGCTCCGGTCTGAGCAGACGGAGCTGCTCATCGGAGAGGAAGTTGTCAAGGACCTCGTTGTAATGTCTACTTCTTTCAGGGTCCTTTATGTAACAGGGGGATGTACTGGATGTACTGTGTTTCATTAATATAATCTGCCCCGTTTCACAAAAAAAAAGAAGAACATAAGGAAAAAAGGGAAATATATTGCAGGAAGAAAATGTGAAAAGGACGGGAAAAGCATGTAGAAATAAATCCAAAAAGAAATAAAACACAATGTTGTGCGTGTGAAAACAAAATCGCTGATTTGAAGCGTGGACAGATGACGGAAATTTGGCTCCTGATAGCCTTATTATTGGACTTGTGAAAAAAAGAGCGAATTAGACATCTACTGAGGTATCTTTTTCACTTCATTGCAAAAACTAATATCATGAGCGTTTGTTTGGTATACTCGGAGATACTCTTTGAAGTAAACCCCAGCTGAGTGAAACAAGGTGTATGCATGTATTTATGAATGCTCGAGCAAAATATGGATGTATCCCCCAACCCAGTGAAAACATATCTTAAATATTGAATCCCCAAGCCAGTGAAAACATATCTTAAATATTGCTTCCCGCAACCCAGTAGTCCTCGACATCCTCGGCCTCCCCCAACCCAGTGACGCACGATAGAGCTCAAACCCACTAAATATTACATATTTTGTTTTATTTTTTGTTCTTCCTCTTCCCGGTTCAAGCTCATGTGCCACTAAATGGCGCGTCCTATTCGGTTGGCTGGTGCTAATTTTTGCTGAGAGAAAAATACTGCTGTCTGGTTAGTGGCTGGTGGCTGGTGCTTGTTTTTTCAGAGCGAAAAATACTGCTAGCTGGTGGATGGTCAAGCCAGCCGAACAGGGCCCTACCGAATAATTCACCAAGCCCAAATTAATTCTATCTACAACAATTTTGTTATTTATATTCCTCTTTGTTCTCTTAATCTTGTATTCATCAAGAACATTTGGTTGTTCCATAAAACAATATTTCTATAAAAGCTTATGGAAATCATTTTTTTTATTTTTTCAATAATATTTTCTTAAATGCTTGCAAGTAGAATAATTATGATACACTACCTTTGTTCTTAAATATATACCGTTGAGTACACTGTTTAGTTTAATTTGCTTGTTCTAAAGATTGTATATCTAAGAACGGAGGTAATATATATTAAGTTTTTCTTCACGGTTTGGAACTATTCTTTTATTCGACAAAAGTATCTTATTTCTTCTCCAGAATAAAGAATGTTGACGTACGTCTTGGATCAGAAAATGGGCGCGCAAAACGGAGGCAATGTTTGGGCCTAGCTTAGCCTGCTGTCTATCTAAGCGATGTAGTAGTGAGCCCTTTCCTCCTTCACTGCCTCTGCAATCTTGGACCACTTGGTGCGGATGGTGATCACCAACAGCGAGCAGCCTTGACATGCCAGCCCGCAGATCAGGCCCACCCACAGTCCCTGCACAGAAGTTACAAGTTAGCTTGAGAGACAGATCTTCTTGATTTGTTGTGTCTGAGAGTTGCTAGGAATGAAGGGTAAAATTTTCTTTTAGAAAATAGATTGAGGAAGGGTATCTCTGTCTTTGCTGGAGTACAGAAAGTTGTAGCAGGCTCGCCGCGTCGAGCCGACACATGCGTGCAGTATTTACCTTGGTGTAGAGCTTGAGCTTGAAGGCGAAGAAGATGGCCAGCGGCAGGGCGACCAAGTAGTAAGCCACCAAGTTGGTGAGCGCCGCGAGATGCTGCCATCCACCGCCCCTCGCCACGCCTGCACGCCGGTTCATCAAGTCCAGGACGGATTCAAGGCAGGCATGCTAACAGTTAACCTCACCAATCACCGGTGTAGAATTATTGTAATCGTGGATTCGGCGGCGCGTGATCGCCGGCCGGTAGAGCCCCTCACCTGACAGGGAAGCCTGCGCCGAGTCGAGCACGATGGAGAGGATCATGAACGGCGTGATGGCGCGGAACTCGGACACGATCACCGCGCTGCCGCTGAAGAGGTTAGCCCACAGGTCGTGCCCGAACGCCAGAAGCAGGACGAAGGAGATGCCGAGGAGCACCGACAGCTTCAGGGTCGTCCTCACGGCGTTCTTGGCCCTGTCCACGTTCCCGGCCCCGATCTCATTCGACACCCGGGTGCTGCAAGGTGAATGCACATCGACGCGGTCACCGGAAGCGCAAGGCAACAATAGCTGAAGCTGACAGTAAATCAGGCTGGAGCCGGGAGGTAGAAAAAAAATCAGGTCCAATCGGCAGTACTTCATCAGGGTTCAGGAGTGCGTACCTGACAGCAGCACTGAACCCGAACGTGGTCATCAAGGCGATGGCCTGCGTGCTAGAGCTGCACACGTTCCGCTGATCAGTTAGTGTCATGATTACCCATTGCATAATTAACTTCAATTATTCTAGTTAGTGTTGCAGGTCTGCGCAAGCGACTTACCACATGGCGATCAGTGGCGTGCTCACCGTGGGATTGGGGAGCAAGCCGGCGACAAGGACCAAGATCTCAAACGCCCAGATCTCCAGGCTGCGAAGAGACCACACGACGTCGCGCGCGTTAGTTAAACACGTACGCACGGCAGCAACATTCAGCGAGCAATCTAATGAAGGATCAAGAACCCGGCTCCATATGACTTGCACACACTCACCAGACCATGACGGCGGACGGCACGGCGAGCTTCGCGGTGGGCAGCACGTACCTCAAGGCTTCGGCGGAGAAGCCCTTCCACGTCTCGCTGAACGCCTCCGCCCGCAGGATGTACGCGACCAGCATCAGGCAGGCGATCCAGAAGGTGGCCGAGATGGCGGCGGACGCGCCGGCCATGCCGAGGCCGAGCACGTTCACCACCAGGTGCGTCAGCGCGACGTGGAGCGCGAACGGCGCCACGGAGCAGACGACGAGCGGCGCGACGACGGACTGCATCTGCAGGTAGCGGAGCAGGCACTGGAGGAAGGCGAACGCGAAGAGGCCCGGGACCTGGGAGCCGACGAACGCCGCCGCCGCGCGGGACACCTCGGGGTCCTGCCGGAGGAACAGCAGCAGCGGCTCCGTGAACATCCACAGCACGGAGACGAGCGCGGACACCGCCGCCGACAGGAGCAGCGACGACTGCAGGTAGAGGCCCAGCTTGCGGTGCAGCCCGGCGCCGTAGGCCTGCCCGCACAGCGTCTCCAGGGCGCCGCTCATGCCCGTCTGAAACAGAGATTTCTATGTTAATGGACATTTTTGTTTGAACAAACAACATCCATGCTTAGCCATTCAATCTAGCGACTCGTCCGAAACCGCAGTAGTACAATCAACAAAACATGATCAGGTGAATGATCTAGCGGGAGATCTCTAGTTGGTGGGGTGACGGTGGCCCACGGGGGCTGAGGCTGAGCCGACGAGCACGGGCCACGCTCCTGGCCATCGGCGGCGGCGGGAGCGGTCACGCCGTACGTTACCATCGGACTCGGGGAGCCGAGCAGCGTAGCTGAGCTAGCCCTCGGTTTGGACTTTGGATAGACCAAGAAAGCATGTGACCAGGTGGGTGTTTGCAGTATGATCTAGCAAGTCCATCCAGTGGTTGTTTCCCATGCGCCGCCGCCGCATGTATGGCCAAACCGGACGGGAGCATTTGCACTTCTGACACGTACCGCTGCCGCGGGCCGCCTCTAATAATTTGAGGTCCGTGAGTCCATGCCCAGTGTCGACCAATCGAGACCAGACCAGAACCAGACACACGTGCTCCACGCGCTAGCAGCAAACCATTTAGTCGTACAGGGATGGGGTCTTGGACCTAGCAGCTTCATTTTTGTTCCCTAGCAGGCGAGTGATACAGTTACAGGGGATGGGGCTTTGGACCTTCATTTTTGTTCCTTAGCAGGCAATAAAGGAATCGAACTAAGCCATCTACAGACTTTATCACACTGAAATTTGAGGCTGAAATATACGACATCTAACATGAGCATCAGCAGTCATTGCACGCATCCGCAAATAGTGTTTGATTTAGAAATGTGATGGCGACTCGACGTAAGAGTACGTCAGTATTTGTTTTTTTAGAAAAAAATGGGGTACGCGTCGGTACGTGTAGACTGAAGAGAGGAATAGAGCTAGATCCTAAAGGGACTTAGTAGACTGATTTTTTTGGCACCGAACGGCCTGAATGGCTGTATGTGGTCATCACTGGCTCACATATATCTCCTGGCCGTCGGCAGCCGCCCCGGCCGGAGCGATCGCGTCGGTGCCGTCGGGCGCGCGGCAGCCGAGCAGCGGCGCGGTGGACATGATGGCGACGCCGGCCGGCCGAGAGGAGCTGGGCTAGCTTGCTGTGGTGCCGCGGTCTCAGTTTGGTTTGGGATAGACCAAAAGATGAGAGATCGTGTGAATGAGCGAGTCAGCGGCCGCGCGCTGTTATAGGCAAACCGGCCGGGAGCACTTGTGTGTTACACGGTTACCGCGGGCCGCCTCCGTAAATTGTGGTCGGTAGGCCCGTGACTGTGAGTCATGTGACCATGTTTTATTGCTGTTGCTCTGTGCCTCGATCAGTTCTCTTGCCACGATATGGTGACTGGACGCTGCTGGTGTGTCTTCGCTCAAATTCAGCCGGCACGGCATGTGGAATCCGACTCGGTGTCATATGTGGCAAACGTACGGCAGATGACCCAAGTCTCAACTCTTGACCGGGACCGGCCACGCACACGTGCTCCACGCGTAATAATTATTCACCTCTACCACTCGCTGCAAACGACCTGCTAATGATAACGGTGGACCTAAGCTATTTTGTCCATTCTTGTACTTGGTTAAGAATATGTTAGATTTTGGTTTTAAGAGACCAAGAACCGATCGGTGACTCGGTGTGCGGGGAGACAAAATACCGGCCAGTTTGGTGTTAGATTTCCCGTCGGAGTTCATGCCTTGCTCAGTTGTTCCTAGTTCGTCTCAATCCTGCACTCAAATTTATCACATGCATGCAGCTACCAAATGGATAGAAGCGTGGATGAGATCAAAGGCAGGAGAGAGAACAAACTCGTTCGCCATGCCAATATCTCGCTTGTAGCTTGTTCATGAGTATAGGGATCTCAGTGCTCACACTGCATGTCTGCGCAGAAAGTACGTAATAATCATTTGATCAAGGTCCGTCACCGGCTCATCGCAAGCGGAGCCGGCCGGCAGTCGGCAGACCGACGTCCACGTCGCCGTCGCGGAAACAGAGCAGAGCGCCCGCTTTAGCCAACAGTCTGTTTTCTCGATTGCCTCCTGGGCTCCCGGCCTCCCGCCTCCCGGCCGATTCCCGCGCCATGTCCCGCCTTGACGACGGCGACGCAGCCTCCCTCCTCTTCCACCCGCCGCCGGCCAACTCACCCTCCCACACGCACGTCGCGGGGACCAAGGCCAACTCCCTCACCGCCGGGCCCGGCACCACTAGCTTGCCGTTGGAGCAGGAAACCTGTCCAAATTCACGCCCCCTACGCAGCGCAGCTGCCGTGCTACGCGTACGCCGCATCCGGGAAGGTCCCGCGTATGCTAACTACGGCAGCCAGGACGACTTCGCCAACCTCGCCTCCCGCGGCGTCGGCATCGGTGGTGATCTGATCGCGCGCGCGAGCACCCACTGAGAGGGCACCGTGCATATATAACGCGCACGCCGCTGGCGCGGTGGTGTGTACCGACCTGCCGGAGTACGGCGGCGGCGCAGGGAAAGAGTGGTGTTGAGGTTTCCCGACGCGCGGTGGTTGCCGCCTAGCAGGCAGTCAGTTCCGGGGAGTGTCCGACCCGACCACGCACGCGGCACGCCGATGTGGCTATCGTCGGAGGGCAGCGAGCGTCTGAGCGTGGAGAAGGCCATGAACACCAACGACATACCACTGATATATCCCGGAGCTGCGGGTGTCTGCGCGGGACGCGATTGAGATCCACCGTGCATTGGGTGGGGCCGTGGCGTCGACGGGCTGGCAGGGCGGGCCCGTGTACCACCTCGGCACCAGCTCGGGCCCCATTGTAACTTGCGCTAAAAGACAAAAAAAAAATCACTGCAGTGGGTGTACATTTAGTACTGTAGCACATACACTGTTTTAAAGTTACTGTTTTCGTGTACTGTTTATTACTGTAGCACATGCACTATTCATCAAGATCCAACCGTTGACCTCGCGATGGACGGTTCTTAGGAGGTGGTAAGTCACCGCTACAGCGCTCGGTGACTTGCCTTCAGTAAGTCACTGAATCTCACTCCGTACGTGTGTTTAGTTACCGCGAAAAGTGGTTTGAAAATCACATCGGACACTGTAGCGCACTGCAGCACTTTTTGTTTATTTATGGTAATCGTTGTCCTACCATGGCCTAACTAGACTTAAAAGATTCGTCTCGTCGTGTACATCAAAATTATGTAATTAGTTTTTTATTTACCCACGTTTAGTGCTCCATGCATGAGGAGCGATAATTGATGTGATAGGTGAATAATGAAGGTTGGAGAGAGAAATTTTGGAACTAAACACATGCTATATCATAATATTCACGGCGGGGTACTGCCTCGCATAGGGGGTAGGCGGTACCCTAGGCAGTGGGCACGGCGGTGTCGAAGGGAGGCCAGTGGCTACCTCTAGATCTGTCCAGAAAGGGTTGCAAGATGCGAGGAGGGAGACGGGGAAGTCGGGCGCCGATGGGCGGGCGGCAACGGCAGCAGAGGTGAGGGAGGCGACATCGAGTAGCGGTCGAAAAGGAGGCAACGTCCTGCTGCGGCCGAAGGAGGAGGCGGCGGTGGCCAGCAGCAGGGGAGCAACGGATGGCGGTTGGCAGCGACAACGGAGGAGGTAGCATCAAGCGGAGGAGGCAGGCATCGAGCGGCGGCTACTGCGCGGGGCGACCATGAACGGGCGAGGGCGACGAAAAGGAGATAGGAGTCGTGAGGGAGAGGATGGGAGTCGAGAGGCAAGACTTGGACTTGAGCAATTGAGCAGTTTTGACGGGCCTTTCAGTCTAATTCGGTCCACTCATCTTCTTCTTTTTTTTCCTTTTTTGAGTATACATGCACGTATACATGCAAAAAGAAAAAAGGCTACATGCACGTATGTGTCGTCTTGAAAACTTCTAGTGCCTAGCGCCTTTTCCATCCTTGGTATTTCAACAGAAAAAAAAAATATTACTACAAGCGTGGTGACGACGGAGTGAGCGGCCACGCCTAAATGAATTTTTTTCATTCCTTAGTAGAGATCTCTGAGGAAGAGAGTAGTCCTTTTTCCGACTGCAACTGGTTGGCGGCAGCTAATATTTGGGGTCTCTTCGAACGTTCGAAACCAACAAGCGAGTGTCGCATTTGCGCCAGTTTTAGAATATTGTTAGTAGTAACAAAACGGAGGGCCAGCGGTGCAATAGAATACTGTCAATGAGCTCGCGCGCTAGACGGAACAAAATCTTATGCGTGGCGTGGTCATGCTATTCCGCTGATCGCTGATCATGTAAAGATAGGGAACGGCGTCTCAGACAGATTTTTAGTGGCGCTAGTCTCGTCTCGAGCAGCAATTTCCACGTATATTACGCGGCCCCGTAGCTGGCCTTCTCCTGCTGCATCGCCTCCGCGATCTTGGACCATTTGGTGCGGACGGTGATCACCAGCAGCGAGCAGGCTTGGCACGCCAGCCCGCAGATCAAGCCAGCCCATAGACCCTGCACGAGAGTTGTCGATTTCAGGGATCGAAACACTTCGATTTAACTGAAGTCATCTTCGTTCGGATATGAATATCAGGCTCTCGGAGCTGATCACTGGTGGACTGACTCTTTATTACCTTGGTGTAGAGCTTGAGCTTGAAAGCGAAGAAGATCGCCAGCGGCATGCCGATGAAGTAGAAAGCCACCAGGTTGGTGAGCGCCGCGAGGTGCTGCCATCCGCACCCCCTGGCCACACCTGACAGGACACCCTGCGCGGAGTCGAGCACGATGGAGATGATCACGAGCGGCGCGATGCCCGCGAACTCCGACACGATCTCCGCGCTCCCGCTGAAGAGGCTCGCCCAGAGGTCGTGGCCGAACGCCAGCAGCAGGACGAAGGAGATGGCCAGGAGCACCGACAGCTTCAGGGTCACGGACACGGCGTTCTTGGCCTTGTCCACGTTCCCGGCTCCGATCTCATTCGACACTCGGGTGCTGCAAGGTGAAAGCAACGCGGGCGTCGTGAGCACAGGGTAACAGTAACTGAAGCTGACAGAAAAAGTTCAGGTGGTGAAGCGAGGTGATAAACGGCAGGAGAACGTACCTCACAGCGGCGCTGAACCCGTAGGTGATCATGTACGCGATGGTCTCCGTGCTAGAGCTGCACACATACATTTTGTTGATCAGAAATATCGCTTCAAGTTCAGGGCGAGTCATGGCTTGGATTCGGTCAGTCTATATAGACTGCAGAGGACATACCACATGGCGATCAGCGATGTGCTCACTGTGGAATTGGGGAGCAATCCGGCGATCAGTACCAGGAGCTCTATCGCCCAGTACTCAAAGCTGCAGTGAGAATTATCAATCGTTGCTTGCGTACGTTAACACAACGCAGCAGGTCAGCAGTGACACCGACCGCATCAAGAAATTCAACAAGCGCGAGGTCGTGCAGAAAACACTTACCAGACCATGACGGCGGACGGCGCGGCGAGCTTCACGGTGGGCAGCACGTACCTGAACGCCTCGGCGGAGAACCCGTTCCACGTCTCGCTGAACGCCTCCGACCGCAGCACGTACGCGAGCAGCATCAGGCAGGCGAGCCAGAAGGTGACCGAGGCGGCGGCGGACGCGCCGGCGAGGCCGAGGCCGAGCACGTTCACGAGCAGGTGCGCCAGCGCGACGTGGAGCGCGAACGCAGCGGCGGAGAAGACGACGAGCGGCAGGACGACGGACTGCATCTGCAGGTACCGGAGCAGGCACTGCAGGAAGGCGAACGCGAACAGGCCGGGGATCTGGGACCGGACGAACGCCGCCGCCGCGCGGGCCACCTGGGGCTCCTGCCGGAGCAACAGCAGCACCGGCTCCGTGAACACCCACAGCACGGAGACGAGCGCGGCGGCCGCCGTCGACATGATGAGCGCCGACTGCAAGTACAGGCCCAGCTTGCGGTAGAGCCCGGCGCCGTAGGCCTGCCCGCATAGCGTCTCCAGGCCGCCGCTCAGGCCGATCTGTAACATCCATCCGCACGCATTACTTCTGTCTGTCTTTTTTTTTGAGACACATTACTTCTGTCTGTCGATCATATATATCTGTCTGTAGTTGTACTACTGCATCTAAGAGCAACTCCAGCAGGGGCCTCTATATGGGCCTCTACTTTAAAATTTGGATGCTTGAAGCAAAAACATAACTCCAGCAGGACCTTCAAATGGACCTCCATTTTACATAGCCCTCCAAATCTCCCCTCCAAACCTCCATTTCCAGAGGCCCTCCAATTCCCCCTTCAATAGTAGGTCCCCTCCAAGCATGAGGTTGACAGGTGGGTCCATGGAGAAATAGAGGCCTGAATACATATGTCCACTGGAGTTGAGTGTTTATTTTGGACCTCTATTTTTTAGAGATGGGCCTGCAAATGAGTTTTGAAGGCCTCCACTGGAGTTGCTCTAAGGAATTGCACGAGCAATTCAGGTAGGGTGCGTTTGGTTTCCTCAGCCTAGCCTGGCTCGTATCTGGGAGCCAGGCTCTCGTTGGCTAGACTCAACAGATGCAACCATGCTTTGTTTGGTTGCCTGCTTTCATCCAGCGAGACTGTCATAGAAGATGTTTGGTTGCTCGTATGAGAACGTGTCGCACGAGATAAAAATATTAAAAACAAACACCACTATGATATTTATTTTATATAAATATATTTTAATATGTCTTAGTTTATCCTATCAAAACTTAATCAAAATTTGAAAACCCTAATAACATTTAATATATACTAATCACATGTTAATACAATCATTAACAATAAACCACCATGCATGCACCGAGCCTGGCCGGGGGGAAACGGAAATGAAACTCGTTTCCCCAGAGCCAGGCCGTGTGGCCTCTTTTGCATGCAGGTGGGCAGGTTGAGACCTCGGTCCAAGCAACCAAACATCTGCTGCATGCATGCGGCCAGACTGGCCGGACCTCGCCCAGGCAACCAGACGCGCCCGTATATACTCCTATTGGAGATACATAACCTAGACCACGTTTTCAGTCGTAGAAACTGAATTGTATTGTCGTTTTAATCACTGGCACACTCTACACTCTAGAGCACACGTTAGTACTACGGCACTAGCTAAAGGATGCTCAACTGGTATTCCGATTACTATAATCCTCAAAATTCTATTACGGTTTAGATAAAAATGAATGAAATAGATAATTAGAAAATTGCAGAAAAGACCATATGTTATGTTATGTATGTAAACTTGTACTTTCTATGTTCTTTTCAATGTATCTGCTACGGTAAAGATTCTGTAAGGTTTGACGGAAACTGTGATTGCGTCCCCAAAAGAGCTGAGTTTGTCACTTAGGATAGTCATCATACATAAGTAATATTGTTGATTTTTTTCATAATATTTAACTATTCATACATTAGTATTGTATGTGACTTGGGATAGTCATCACTTGGGGTACATATTATTTATTTTGTACATTTATTATAAAAACTACTTTAAATATAACTTATTATTTTATATGTTTAGACAATATTTATGAATAAAATATATACGGCGTAGTTAATGCTGAGAAAAAGTCAATAGAGAATTTAGAACTGTTGAGTACGCCATAAAATTCAAATGATAATGAAAGAGTGGACTTAAGCAGAGTATACTACAGTAACAATGAGCTCGAAATGAATACGGCATCCATCTAGCAGTCTAGCACGGGCGTTGAATATATGCAACTTAACGATCGGCCTTTCCCGGACTGAAAACACAGTGCATCATTATTCATGCTTTAATGCTAGAATGGACCAGTCGATTGGTTAGGTCCATTATTGACCTACTATTAGAACCTACTGGCAATCCATTCCTGGTATTATTCGCAAAAATTAAGAAAATTATTACCGATAGAAAGAAAAAACAATGTAGAAGATATTTATTACATGATGCAGGAGGGGAATGATGGATGAATATGCAAAATTAGGAGTAAGGAACGCGTGTGAGGGCGTGCGAGCTCTGCGTAGCCGGTGACAGTACTTACAACAAAGGCGTAGCCGGTGACAGTGACCCAGGAGTTGCCGAGCGTGGCGCCGGCGAGCTGGACCTCGCCGAGGTGACCGGAGAACATGACGGACACCAGCGGGATGCCGTAGTAGAACATGTTCACGAGGGTCATCGGCACCGAGAACTGCAGCTGCGCCCACGCCTCCTCCGTGTCCACCACGCGGCCCAGCCACGACGAGAGCAGCGGCCGCCGCCGCTCCTGCCCGTCGGCCGCGCGGGAGCCGAGCAGCGGAGCCGAAGACATGGCCGCCGCCGGCCGGGAGGATCGAGCGGCCTGTTGGCTAGCCGGCTAGCTGTGGTGGTGTACGGGCCGGGCCGCCGGCCGGGGTATAGTTGAGTGGTGGCGCCGCTCGCGGCCGACGGGCTCGTCGCCCCGATAAGGCTCTGGTTGGAGAGGCAACAGGTGTGAACAGGCGCGGTGTGTCTGGTATGAGTGCGAGTTCACTAACCTCGCGCGAGCTCGCGTCTTCTAGTCACCGCGTTCTAAGGCGCCCGCCTGTAGTAGATGTGTGTGGCTCTGCGTGCGCCCAGGTTCGTTCAGCTTTTTGAAAGAAAAGGTTCGTTCAGCTCAGCGCTGGCGCCATAGCAGACGCTGACATTTCACATGCATGCACCAGCTTATAATTTACCCCCGGCAAGGTCGATAGATACCGATCGTGGCCAACATGCGCTAGCTAGCTGCTGGTCAATCAATCCGCGCGCGACGTCTGGTACGATCGGTCGGACGGGGACCAGCCACACGCGCGTCACGCGAGCCAGCTGGTGACTAGGCTCTCGTGTTACACGGACATGCGCAGAGAGCTAAGCTTGGCTCGGCTTCGTCTCGAGTTAGATTATTTTTCTGATGGTCGGCCATAGTGCTTTTGTCGCGGCGCTCGCGTCCCGGGAGGGTCGTGTTCGTCCCGGCCCATGTGTCTACGGTGGCGCCGTGTCGACGGTCCAAGAGCCGTGTTCTTCGCCGTGCTGGCCGCGCCCGCAGCGCCCCCCTGATCGACCTCGTGGATCGCGCTGTGAGCGCCTCCTCCGTGTCCACCACGCGGCCCAGCCACGACGAGAGCAGCGGCCGCCGCCGCTCCTGCCCGTCGGCCGCGCGGGAGCCGAGCAGCGGAGCCGAAGACATGGCCGCCGCCCGCCGGGAGGATGGAGCGACCTGTGGGCTGGGCGGCTTGCTGTGGTGGTGTACGGGCCGGGCCGCCGGGGTATAGCTGAGTGGTGGCGCCGCTCGCGGCGACGGGCTCGTCGCCCTCGATTGGCTTTGGTTGGAAAGGCAACAGGTGTGAACAAGGCGCGGTGTGGCTGGTATGAGTAATGAGTGCGAGTTCATTCACCTCGCACGAGCTCGCGTCTTCTAGTCACCGCGTTCTTGGCGCCCGCGTGTACTAGTAGTCTGGAGTGGTAGATGTGTGTGTGGCTCTGTGTGCGCCCAGGTTCGATCAGCTCAGCGCTGGCGCCATAGCAGACGCTGACATATTTCACATGCATGCACCAGGTTTTGCCCCCGGCAAGGTCGATAGATACCGATCGTGCCATTTTGGCCAACATGCGCTGCTGGTCAATCATCAGTCCGCGACGTCTGGTACTATAGGTCGGACCGGGACCAGCCACACGTGCGTCACGCGAGCTAGCTGGTGACTACGCTCTCGTGTTACACGGACATGCAGAGAGCTACACGCTTGGCTTGGCTTCGTTGTTCTCGTATATACTGTCGATCGGTATCTTTCGTCTCCGGTTAGATTTTCTTATGGTCGGCCATGGTGCTTGTCGCGGCGCTCGCGTCCCCGGAGGTCGTGTTCGTCCCGGCCCATGTGTCCACCGTGGCGCCGTGTCGACTGTCCAGCAGCCGTGTTCTTCGCCGTGCTGGCCGCGCCTGCAGCGCATCCCCGAACAATCGCTGTAGGTTAGCATGTGGCCTTGCTTTCGGCCGTAAATTTCTAAATTTGTAATTTTATTAGAAATCTCTAAGTTTTTTTGGGCCACGCTCGTAAATTTCAGCACAAGGAGGACGGGATCGGTGAGAAGTTTGAGATCTAAAGCCCCAAGCCATGATTATTGATGAACTGTGTAATTGTGTAAGTTCAAGATGTACCACCGATATGTGATACATGTACTGACGTTTTGATAAAATTTCAGTCAAATATTAGGAATATAAATCATGAATAACTTTTAAGTCGTTGAGTTTGGAAATGTGAAAACCACATGAATAGATTTGTCTTAAAAATATTTTTATAAAAGTATATATATGTTATTTTTTTAATAAATATTTTTGTAAAAATAAGAAGTAAAAGTTACGTTTTGGATCCTTGTTCTAAACATCATTTAATACCAATATGGAGGGAGTAGATGATAAGACGATACGTGATATTAGAAAAAAATTATATATCACTGCAATCTTTAATGATTTGAAATCTTTTTTTTTGACCGGAGTCAGTAGAGGAAGCCCCTACCTCTTTTTTTAATTTTTTTTATTCCAAACCCAGTTAATTCGCTCCCATAGGGAGTCGAACCCGGGTCTGTAGGGTGCTACTCAGGTGCTCTAACCACTAGGCTAGAGGCCCTTTCACTGCCAAAGGAAATCTTGCATGAAGTATTATATTAAATAAAGTCTATTTGTAAAACCCTTTTAAGAATGAGCGTAACTTTGCGCGATGAATCTAATGACCCTAATTAGTCCATGATTTATTACAATAATGCTACAGTAATCATCATTTACGGTTAAAGGCCTCATTAGATAGGTCTCACGGATTAATCCAGGGCTGTGAGGATAGTTTATAATCTGACTTTATTTAATACCCTTAATTAGTAGTCAAACAGGGTGGAAAAATATTTCTGCCAAAAAAAACACGCCCGTAGTTGCGCTTGCGAACAACCAGCCATTGGGCCGATGTTTGAAAAAGAAATTACGGATTTTAAAAATAATTGACGCTACAGACTTTTCCAAACATCCCTAGGCCATTTCATTTGTCCCTACTGACAGAAACGCCTGTTCTAGCTCTGCAAAACATCCGCCGCACAAGCTCGTGCAACAGTGGCGACCCGACACGTCAAGTCAAAGAAGAGGTTCACTAAAGCAAGGACTCCCAGGCCATTCTAAGTGGAGTTTCATCCATAATTAATACAGTGCTATGTTACTATTTTTGATGATGTGGCATAGAATTAATAAATTGAGAGATAGAATGAGTTTCTTTTTTTAAATAAGTTTTATGGTGATGAAACCTGTGTAATTGTTTCCAAGATAGTTGTGTCTTACTCCCTCCGTTCTCAAAAACCTGATGTTCAGGACAAAGTTTGGGTCAAACATTGGGAATATAAACCATCAATAACTTTTAAATTGTTGAGTTTACAAATGTGAAAACTAGATTTATCTTGAAAAATACTTTCACAAAAGTATACATATATCACTCTTGATAAATATTTTTAGAATAACAAGAGGTCAAAGATGTGTTTTGAAGACCGTGTCGTTGTCCTAAACATCAGGTTTTTCAGAACGGAGGGAGTACATGTAGCCTTGAAAACAACAAACAATGGAACTTTGCATTGAAAGAAGCTATTTCAACTATTACTTAAATGTTATTTTGCTTGTGGCATTATTAGAAACAAAAATATGAAATGACTATTGAGAATGGCCTCACAATGCAGTTACAAAACAATTCGGCACCGATAACAAGCTATGACGGGTATATGTGGAACTCAACGTAGCTGGTAAGTTATTAGGTCAGACCTTTCCATTTGAGTTTGAGTTAGATTTTGTACTTGTCTTTACATTTTTCTAAATTTATTTTATAATTTAATAATTTCATACTTTTCGTGTTAGATAACGTGTCAGTCGACAATGAAACTGCTTTAGAGCCCCTAGCAGCTACCGCAACAGCAACATGATGAATGGCATCAAAGACATCGCCTATGCGCCCGCTGCTGGCTGACATGTGAGGAATCGTCCGCTCCACTCTTTTATTTTCTCTGCCCCATATAGGATATCACCGGCTCCCAGCTGATTATTAAACTTGCGTTTAGTGGTTTCGTCAATCTCGAAATCGGTCCGTCCAATATATGTTTATAGAGATTGGGTTGCGTGTATGTATTTTTAGGGATAAATGTTTACATGTGTATGAGTCTGTACTATGTTTGCAAAAGAAAAAAAAAGTATATGTATGTGAACTCTTATATTTTCAACACATATCATCAACAATTTATATCCAAATATCTTTTTAAACACAACACGCAACTTAAATATACACATGTACTAATCTTTACCAACACAAACAGATATGGTATTTTTTTGTAAACGTTCTCAAAAGACTGAACTTTTATATTCGATATTAATCTATTTTAAGTATATATCAACTACCCGTATTTTTTTTTTGAGATCAACTACCCGTATTTTTAAGATCAGGCCGGAGAGCTATTTAATTATTAGCACGGCAACGCTGTACGTGATTTTATATATATAGAAAGTATCGGTGGATGGAATGATCGGGTACATGTACGATGTGGGACACGGCAGAGCTGGAGACGTACTAATGGTGACCGCGACGAGCTTCCATCCATCCAGAAAATTAAAACGCACAGTACAGCGTACGAGGGCGTGTCGCACGGCATATTCTCCTGTTCCCTCGTGAAACATGCTACAGCACACGAGGCGGAGTTGTGTGGTGGCCCCCCATTTTGACGTCTCTGGCCTAAAATTCGTGTAGCACATCGTGTCCGACGGCGACGATTGCGTGCGTACAGAACGCTAGCAGACGCACAAGACCAGGCACGGTATCACTTTACTACGTCCCGCGCCTCTCCAAGGCCGGGCACGCCTACACCTGAATGCTATTTAGAACCGTAAGATTACCCTCACAGACCAATATCCGTCTTTTCTGCGCACTTTATCCTCACTCATACGCATTTGGGAACGACTTTCCGGTCGGTCACTCATTCTGAAATTGCTCTGGACCAAGCACGCTTAACCCTGGAGTTATTTCGAGACGAGCTTTCGGAAAAGAAGTTGCAACTGGTTGGTATGAGTATTCTTATCAATCCTATTAAGCCCTGGGCTGTGACAATCTCACCCCCTTAGAAGACCGACGCCCTCGTCGGTCAACCCCAGGCCAGGAACGTCCCCTCCGGCCAGTCCATGTGCCAAGTGTCAACGCATGTGCCATGCTGTATGATCACTCCGGGCTCACAACAACCATACACACCATGTCTGCGCAACTGCGACAACATGCGCCCGTGAAACCGCGAGAGTCGGCTCTGATACCAATTGTAACGTCCCGCCTCCCCACGGGCACGCCTACGCCTGGCTGCACTTTAGGACCGCAAGACTGCCCTCACAGACCAACACCCGTCTTTTCTGCGCACTTTGTCGTCTTTTCTGTGCACTTTGCCCCCACTCATGCGCACACAGGAACGACTTTCCGATCGGTCATCCATTCTGAAATTGCTCTGGGCCAAGTACACTTAACTTCGAAGTTCTTTCGAGACGAGCTTCCGAAAAAAAGTTACAACTTATTGATATGAGTATTCTTATCAATTCTTTTAAGTCCGAGCTGTGACAAAGCAGTAGTGAGAGGGTCCGTGTCCGTGGCTCTCCGTACACCCAAGTTCAGCTCGGCGCTGGCATAGAAGACGACGTACGCTGGCACATTTCACATGGACGCGCCAGCTTTGGCCCCGGCAAGCGCTCGACACCGATCGTGGGCTCGTGGCCAACGTACATGGCGCTGGTCAATTAACCCCGCGACTTCTGGACTAGCTACCGGGTCGGACCGGGGACCAGCCAGTACACACGTGGTGCACGCAAGCCAGCTCTCGTGTTACACGGACATGTAGATAGCTACTAGCTAGTACATACGCTTGGTTTAGTTTACCCGTCTCGAGTTGTGTTTTCTGGTGGAGGCGCGTGTATTAGCGCTCTGCTAGTTACTCGAGAGTGATCGTCCAGGCATGTTCATTGCCAAGCAAAGAACGGAAGAGACGACGTACGTTCATCCCGGCGACCCGGCCCATATGCATGTGTGTCCACCGTGGCACAGTGCCGACCGTCCAGCCGTGTTCTTCGCCGTACGTGCTGGCCCAGCCCTCGATCAGAGCTCCTGACGCCCTGACCAACCTCATGCATGGATCACGGCACGGCTAGCATGTAGCATACTGGCATGTACGTGGCCATGTTCCCCGCCGGCCGGGTCCCGGGCTCCTTGCCTCCGGCATCACTGTGGTTGGTCTCGATGCATGATGGTTGATGGTTCGCGCGCGCTGGCGCGTTGCCGGCCGCGCTCCCGGTTCCGAGACAAGGCGATATACGACACAAAAAGCTTACCACGACTCAAAAGGTTTTAAAAGACGTGCGAGCGAGCGAGCGTCCCTTGTTGGATCACGTGTGCATCGTCGTTTGCATCCGCGTGTTTAGATTGAACTAGGCCACAGGTTTCTTTACGCACTGTGTGGCGTGTGCCTGCCAGGTACAGCTAGCATTGAGTCACTCCGAGTCTCCGATGTCCGGTGCCACATGGGTGGGTGCGTCCAAGCAGCAGAACGTCCAAGGTACACGGATACGAGGGAGGAGAGGAAGATGGATTGGTGAAATGTTTTGACATTTCAAACCCGCCAGCCGAGGTATCATCACTGCTGCGAGCTGTGTCAGTTCAGGGTAGGTCCGGTCCGGCCGTCCGGGATAGATCGATAGACGTACGACGGCACGTGGCCCTCAAAAGTTACAAAACCCTAATCAGGATACTTCACACCCCAGCTTATTAGTCAAAGGCTAGCTTAAGAATACTTCCCTCGGATTCCTAATTAGAAGTCCTTTAGGACAGCGACACGGTCACCAAAGCACAACTTTGACTTCGCTTTTCTATAAAAATATTTCTTAAAAAGTTATATATGTATATTTTTATGAAAGTAATTTTCAAGACTAATCTATTTAATGATTTTTACATTTCCAAACTCAACGATTTAAATATTATTCATGATTTATATTCCTAATGTTTGACTTAAACCTTGTCCAAAAGGACTTCTAAATATTATTCATGATTTATATTCTCAATGGTATCTACGGTACGTATCTCGCCTTTCTTGATTCCTCACTTCTCGGAGTCCTTTTCTGCTTGGTACGCGTGAAAATTTTATTTCTCCCCGGTCAAGTTTTGTCACTTGTGAGGAGCAGGACATCCATGTCTGCTTCAGTCAGGCCTTCAGCGATCGTGATCCCATACGCTAAATTTTTCTCCCCTCCACGTCACCGCCGTGTGTTCATTTTTCATCTTCTTTTTTTCCCTAGAAAAAGGGCCAAAGCACTGCCATCTCATATTAAGAAGAGAAGCAAAGCAAGTTTTTACATATATTCTAGGCTTGAGCTTTAATTTGGAGGATGTCCAAGTTTTTGTTCTTTATTTCCTAATGTTTCACGTGATGTAGATGGCCAGTGTCATCGACGGATTCATGTTGCATTATTCTAATAATCGGTCAGATTTTTCTTCAATAATTTGGGGTGTCACTATAGGTTACATGGAAAACGGCTAGCTTGTACTCCCTCTGTTCAGTTTTCAGTATTATATAACAATATATTTAGGGAGGGTGGGCTTAGGGAAACGTCATTGATGGCAGGCCTCTCTCTCTCACACAGGGGTGGCGAGGGCGCGAGGCAATATGACGCCACTGATCCGGCCAGGTTATAGTGTGGCGGCAGCGGTGAATTTGGTGGCTGGGAGCCATCTTCGGAGACAGGAGAAGTGTATTGTCGGGACGGGGCGACACGTCGTGCTTTGAGCTCGCCTACCTTGCAAAAAGGACCAAGAGAACACGAATAACCGAAACAAGAAAGGATGGAGGTAGACGGGAAATAAATACCGTGGGCGTTGGATAATGGAGCGCTCGGCTGAAAAAAAATATAAGAGTGGCTGGTGAGAACAAAACACTCGATCAGGCCATGCATGTGACATGCAGCACCTTAACCAAAGTTCATGTTTCATTTCAGTTTTATTTTGTATACAAATCTCATATACATAGCATTCTCATTATCTTACTAAAAAAAATACATACAAAGGACTTCATTCTACAATACTCGCGATCCAACTCAACGATCATATTACAATTTACACATGTATGTAAAAGCTCTGAACTAGCCATGCAAAAATACGCAGGCTAGTCGTCAGCTTCTTCAAAAATCGACGCTCTCTGCCTGCAGGACCATCACTCCTCCATGTACACAATTTTGAGTCCTCCGATCCTCACCTTCCCTCTCACCGGCACCAACGTCACGGTCACGCTGTCGTCCCCTTGGGCTCCAAGGTCTTCCAACAGCTCATTCAGCGCCACCGTCATGCTAAAGAGTCTTGAATGAGTTTTGTACATACGTTTTTAGTGATTTCAGCTGTAACTAGACATATATGGAGTTGATCTTATGAGGAATATATCACATCTCTAGTCTTGGGTATCAGACCACATGTACTTTATTTGTTTGACGAACTACCTAATGTGATTTACAAATAAATTGATGGATAATAATGGTAGCTGAAGTTTCTGTAAAAGAAAAACACAATTCACAGATTAGCATTGAGTTTTTTTTCCTGTGAAATCAATCGGTTATGTTATTGCATAGCACTCGCAAAAACAAAAAAAATTGTAGACCTTTCTGACTTCTCTTAGATAAGTCATGCGAGACATGAATTGCTTTTTATTTATATATATACTTTTTGCACAGAAGCACTCTCCAGTAAATATAAACATATTTATGCTAGGGTGGAAACTGAAGGAGAACTTAACATTACTCATTTCTCCCAGAGGCGGTCGATGTTGGCGTGGTGCGGGTAGAAGATGGGGTCGCGGCCGGCGGAGTAGTAGACGCCCATGTTCTCCACGTTGGGCCGCGAGTTGTCGCCGGTCCAGGTGTGCATCGTGTTGTGCGGGGCCCACTCGACTGTCCCCGGGCCTGGCATCTCCGGGTCGCCGGCGCGGTACGGCTGCCCAAGGAACAGGGACGGCAACGACGCGCCGCTAATCATCTGCAAAGTTTCGAAAAAATATAGGTAAAAAAAGACTGAGTAAGCTTTTTCATTCGTCAATCTCTGTAACTGGTAGCATGCACTGTCTAATGCTAACCTCTAATGAAATTTCACCTGAACAAATAAACAAGAGAACAGATCGGGAGCGCGGCAGCGCCTTCATCAGCGCCACCGCGCGCGCGTACTTGGCCATGTACTCCGCGCCGACGGCGTGCACCGGCCGCCGCGTCCGGAGCGGCTCCGACGGGTCCGGGAGCGTGAAGTTGATGGGCTCCGACGCGGACAGCGGCGGGCAGCACTGGAAGGGCGGGAGCGCGTCCGGCGGGAGCTCGCCCTTGACGCACAGCTGGTCGGTCACGACGGGCCGGCGCGCGGCGGTCTTGTTGGCGCTGCCGCGGCTCGGGGAGAGTAACGGAGACTCGGAGGCGGCGGCGTCGCCGGAGCAGGAGAGGAGGTACGGGTCGAGGCCGGTGGCGGAGAGGATGCTTCTTGACAGGGAGTGTGTGCATGGGCTCGTGGCGAGAGGGAGCAAGGTGGTAGCCGCCGCGGCGAGGACGAACAGGAGGAGGACGCGGAGCGCGAGCAGAGCACCATTATCGCTGCTGCCAGTGGCCGCCATGGCGTCTGCGCTGCTCACGCTGCTCGTCGTTCCAAGTTCGAACTGGTAGCAATGGTTGCGGACACAGTTAACTTAAGCCGAAGGATGGGAAGCGAAGACAACGATACGCGTGCGTCTCCTACCTACCACACGCGCCCTCCGGGCTGATATGGCAATAATTCTTTGTGGGTTTTCGTTACGAAATTGGCAAAAAAAAAATCTTTGGTTTTCTGTAACTGCTGTCTACTTATGTGGCTGTTAAGCGATGTATCTCGGTCGTTGCCAATCGCGATCGACATTTAGCTTGAATTTGGATCGGCATTTAGCTGCCCGTGTGGTTGTGGGCTGCTGCGAATGCCTGGGGCCTTCGTTCCCACGAACTTCACGACGGAACGAAGGACATCTTTTCAATGTGCTGCGTAGGCCTGGGGCCTGCTTCACTATTTCTCTCCGCCGTGTGGGGACGTACGGGGCCTACTCCGGGCATCGGGCAACCCGAGCCACGACCCACGATTAGCACCTGTGCGATTCTCCATTTCTCCTTGTCGTACCAACGTGCACTCTGCAGCGCTTGGGAGAGGCGCTGTACGCCTGTCCGGATTCGCTCCCTCCATTCACGTACCGGTAGCATAGGTTGATACGTGTCCATACGATGTCCTCACCATCTTCTTGTTGTTGGGACGAGAAGTTCAAAACTCAAAATAAATTCTACACTGCAAAAACACGGATATGAGCGAGGTATCATAGTGAACAGAACACTGTATTACGGGAGTAGTTTTACATCGCTTTGAGTGATCAAACTAGTTTTGTCCCCTGCAGCAAGTTTTTTTTCCTTTCTTGAAAGATCAGTTACAAATGCAAACGCTCACAAGCGCACGCACTCATCTCTATTAACCATAGACTTACTAATTACTAGTTGTCCAATTCTTCATGGCCCAATAAGGTTTTGGTCCACATTAATTGGAATGACATGTTACATCTATGATCAAGCATATTTGTTTCCATCAATCAAAACATGCAACAATACAAAAACATGATCAAGCATATTTGTTTTCACTATTAACAATACAAAAACAAACCATAAGACAACATGTTTAATTGCCAGTCCAAAATATACAGCAGACTAATAGCTTGCAATACAAAATATACAGGGGTACAAAAATTTTTGCAATGAACCAGCACATCAGTCGTTATGGAAAGTTTTAACCCCAACTAAGCACAACATATCCAGCCGAACAGGGATGTTTGACGTAGCTCCAGCTGTAAGATTTAGGATGGATCCTTGTTATGTATGCTAACAAGTTAAAGTAGTTTAATATTTAATATTTGGTATAAGTTATGGATAAATATTTGATGTACTTCAACTCTAAAATTTGTTGGAGATATAAATACCCAGACACCCAGCTCCAAAAAAAAATCACCAAAGTTTTAGAGCTGGGCCACATGTAGTTTGAGGTGCATTTGTAGGAATTGCTTGTGAACGTTTTTCGAACTGTGTTTTGGCCCTGCTAAAGGCCCTTTGAGTCTAGTTGATTTTCTTTTTTGAGAATTGTCTAGTTGAATTTGTTTTTTTAGAATTACATTGTACAATGCAGACGCTCACACACGCACGCACATTCACCCCTATGAATTACAAAGTACAACGTAGACGCTCACACACGTACGCACACTCACCCCTATGAATACACGTACGTAAACCCTACGCCTATGAGTAACTCCGAAGTACCGAGCACCTGGTAGATCTGGAGATTCCCGAAGTCACCATAGGCGCCTCGTTGTCGACGAGAACGTCGCTTACCACTTAACACATCTCGTCGGAAAGGCGCCTCGTTGTCAACGGAAACGTCGCTTACCGATTTGAATCCTGATGGATAGCGTCCTACTGGACCGTCCTACCATTGAACTACAACCTCAATCGCGCCTAGTTTAATTTGTGACCTCGACATCTTCTGTAGTTGAGGTCGGGCCATGAAGGCTGCTGAAGTGGAGTCTACGGCCTACGCATGTCTTGGGCCATTCTGGACTTACTTCTCTTGCTCGGGTGGCTGGGCCGGCTCTGACGAGAGCCATGCCCATTATATAAAATGGGCGATTTTGGTGAGTGGGCCGATTATGATGGGTGCGTCTTGACTCTTGAGGTTTCTTGTTTTAGACAAATCCGGCGCACGGGCGCAGGACTCCTGCCGTGGATGGTAGCCACGTGTTCGCCCGTTGGATCCGACACTCCCGCGGCCCCAGCTCCCACGCGCGTTACGGAAGACAGCGGTCGGCTCCCTGCTGCAAGCGGTCGGGCTGACAGCCGCCGCAGTCCACAAGCATTAGTCGTCCGGCCGCCGGAGTCGTCCGCTGCTCCCTCCCTCTTCTACCGCGCCGTCTTCTCGGTTGTCCATCAGCGTCGCTGCTTGGTGCGCCACTCCCACTCGCAGGCTACGGCTAGCCACATCGCACGCATCTGATGATATGATCTGCACGTCGATCGAGTTTATTATTTTAGGTAGTGTTTGGTTGGAGAGCCGATCAGAATGGAGCGGCTCCGTGTATTGTTTGGTTCGCGGATGTAGGAACGGAGCCATCGTAGCAAGGGAATATATCTTTAATATGCCGGACGAGCCGGCTCCAAAAAAATCTACCGAACGCGGCCGCTTCCGTCTGACGCTGTCTCTCCCCGTCTCACGCCGGGCCTCCGGCTCGTACAGGCGGAGGGCGGGCGGGACGGCGCGGCGGCGGGCGGGCCGGAACGGAGGCGGGTGGAGCGGGCGACGGCGGAGGGCGGCGGCGGGCGACGGAGGGCGGGACGGCAGGCG